>JAKTZW010000046.1:0-10194 GCA_030579015.1 Zhuliangozyma blackwelliae | reverse complement strand
TGCTCGTCTGGGGCGCTGCTGCCGGTGCCGGTGTGGCTGTTTTCACCGAAGGTGTTCCATTGTTCCAAAACACATTTTACAAAAAGATCCCTGTCTTTGGCCAGCACTGGATCAAGGATATCGACCCCGAAGACACCCCTGTGTAAATAAGTCTTGCTTGTTTTATATTCAAGGTATATAAGTAATAATTTCACCATCACCAAGCTTGAGGTATTCCAGCACAACCAAGCTGTCAATGACTGCTTTCAAAGTGGGAATAGAGACGGGCCGTTTCTTTTCCAAGGCAGTGATTGACTGGTTGAGCAAGTCAGTCATGCTAAGAATCTTGTTTTGTTTCATGATTTTTACCACAACACTCTTGAACTCCTCTTGCCGGTTGTGCAAAATGGCTTGAACCGTTTCTTTGGCCTCATTCCTGTCGCGGTCCCGCTCTTTGATCATGGGAAGCTTGGTCTTGTATGGGCCACAGTATCCCGCGTTATAGGTGTAAAGGTCCCCGTCGCGGAGCAAGATCCCATACTTTTCAGTGGTCAAAGTGTCAAGCACCCGTTGGAGTAGCCTCTCCTCCATTGACGTCAGTTCCGCTACCTCACGGAAGCTCAACCTCTCTTTCTCGTTAAAGAGTAGGACGATCACCGCTTGCAAAAGGTTGCAAGTGATTTCCTTGTCGCCACTGCCGAAATGGCCAACAATCACCAACTGGTGTAGCTTATAATCACTCCAGTTTAGCTTCCGCCTCTTGAATCTTTCGTCCAGAGCGGCGTACTGCGCCGTAAACTGCTCCAACAAGTCAAGGAACTGACGCGGCAACTTGAGTGTCACGTCTTGCCAAGGAATAGGCCAGTGCTTCTTATCCAAGACCAATGGCTCAAAGGCAATGGGGCCCGGGTCAAGAAGTGAGTCGTACTTTTCCTTGGACGTTTTCAAGTCACTAAACATAACCAGCAACGAGTCCTCGGTGTCGCCAATAAGCTTTCCAAACTCTAGCGCCAACGCCTCTTCCTGGGCAAAGTTTGAGACCCTTTTCAATAACCGTTTGGATAAATCTTTACGGTACGGGATCATAAAGTCTAGCTTGTTGTTGATCGCCTTAAAGATTACCAACACGTTATTCTTGAACTCGTCAAAGTCCAACAGCGGCGATTTCTTTTTGAAATACGCGTCGCAGTACCGACAGAGCTGCAAAATCACAAATGTATTTGACACTTCGTTGTTCAATGCCTTCCCCAAGGAACTCCGCAATTCAAACTCAAACGAGTTGCCGAGCTGCACAGGGTACCTTTCAAACTCAAGCCGGTACCTTTGCACCAATAAAACAATCACGCTCTGCTGTTGCTGTTGCTGTTGCTGTTGTTGTTGTTGCTGCTGTTTGCTATCATTCAACAATCTTTCAAACTCGAGTCGGATGTGCTCACCCCATTGATATATAAGCATGGCCATAGTGTCGATTCCATGTTCCAACACCGTCCTTCCACAATATTCATGGACCAACTTAAACTCTGGCAGGTCGAGAATATACGGCAACACGTCGCGTATGATATTGTTAAAGTCGTAGAATATCAAGCTCCATTTGAGCTTGAGAAAGATGTTTTTCACAAACGCTTGATCGCTCCCACACAGTTTCCAAAAGCTAATCTCCCGGCTCATTGCTCTCAAGACTCGGGGCATATAAGTCAGCGGCTCTTCTATCCAGCCAAACTTTGCCTGGTTGTAATAGATCAAGCAGTCATCAACAAAGCGGCTACAAGGATTGAGCTTTTCCGGCTCGAGCCGGTGCAACTTGAGAAGCAAGGTGGTCATTAAGTGCGCGGGTGTTGTAATCGTTGTCGTTGTTCCTGTTACTGCTGTTGTTGCTGTTGTTGTTGTCGTTGCTGCTGCTGTTGTTGTTGTCGCCGTCTCCTCTTGACCATGGTCTTGGCTATCCCTCCATTCGTTCACCAACGTGGAGTGCTTGGATAATATCTCGTCCAAATTGGTGACGACTTTATCGATAAACAAGTTGGTTCCGAAATGCACGATTGTATTCTTGGACGCGTGTGGAAGGAGATAGTTTCTCTCAAGGTAAAGAAACACTTTAGACAAGGTTTTCAACTTTGCTTCCCACTCATTAAACTCCTCAACCAACCTGTCGGCGTTGCAAGATGTGTCAAAGTGTATAGTCAACTTCTCAAAGATCACGTCTGCCAAGTTCCGTTGTTCAATGTACTTGTACCGACAGAGCATCTCAAACTGTTTGTACAAGTACGGGAGACTGTGTGCATGTTTGCTTCCTTTGAGAATTCGATCAATCGTCTCGTGGGCTAGCTCCCGTGCTTGTATCACTGGCGACGGCGCGGTTTGTGTGGGCGACTGTTGGCGCTGGTTAGTCCCCAGTTTTTCAATCTTGGCTCTCTTGACGCTATCATATTCAAATTGCTTGGGCGTGACCGAGGTAACTGGCTCGTCTATTTCAATACGGAATTCCGGCTCTGATGAGCTAAGATTGAGGATCTGATGCGGTGTGCTTCGTCTCGCCATCTTGATTATATGGTGTGGCTATTGTAGATTTTTAAGTTGGAGCCAAAAAAAAAAAAAGGCAATGAAAACAACATTTTCATAATTCACCAGTATCTTATCATGCCTGATCAATACCAAGAACAGCAGCAGCAGCAACAGCAACAGCAGCAACAGCAACAGCAGCAGCCACAACAGCAGCAGCAGAATGGGAAACAAAATGGGAAACCACCACAAGTAACCGATCCCAAGCAGCTAACTACAGTCTACAAAAAGAACGGCACGTTTGACGCCCAAAGAAGAAAGCTCCTTTCCAACTTTAAGCAGTCGGAAACGCACACCAACTTGCTTCTCAAGCTCAAACTCATGATTGAAACAAAAGTCAAAAACGACCCCAGCATACTCACAAAGAACAAGGGCAAGACTGCCGCTCTAATTCAAGGCGAGATTGTCAACGAGACAGAGGTGCTGGGAAACACTCTTCTCTCCATTGTCGATCGTGATATCCAGGAGAAAATCATTGACTCGCCCGAGTTCCATAGGTCCATCAAGGACGAAGTGATGGACATACGAAGGAGACTCGAGGGCGTTTCTGACGACGAATGGGAGAAACAGAAGGAGCAGGAGAGGTTGAAAATGGAAAGGACAAAGCTAGAGGCCATGCAAAGAAAGGATAGCTACAAGAACAACCTCAAGGTAAAGAGTTTGAGTCGAGTGAGTAAACCGCCGCCACCTAGGTTCAACGTAAGGGGCACGAGCGGGCCAATCAGCGGTGCAAAGGCCGCCAACCCCAACCCCCACACCGGCTCCGGCTCCGGCTCCGGCTCTGGCACCAGCTCTGGCACCAGCACCAGCTCCAACACAAGTTCTGGTCCCAACAATGAGAACGCCTACACCTCAGTTTCTAAACAAAAGGAAAGAAAGGACAAAATACCATTTATGATGTATTAAAAATACACAGCTCAATCCTCATCAACCTCGAAAATATCGTCGGCAATAGCCATCAACTTCTCCACCACTCTGCTCTTGAGGCTCAAATCCTGGGCACTTGAACTGTTGTCATTGAACAACACGGGTCCCCAGATTATCGCCAACGACTTGGCATTCATTCTGTTTTCGGGCTCGTGCGCGGCAACCTTGTTCAAGTGGAAGATCAACGCCCTCAAAGTAAAGTACGCACCATCGGGAAGGCTAAACACCAAGTGGTGGAGCTTCTTGGCGATGAAATGCTCATCGGTTGATTTTACCGTCTCGATAAAGCTCTTGCTGGCGGCACTGGTGACAAGGGGCTCGGGCAAGCTCAAAAAGTACTTTTTCAAAAGACTTGCAATGGTGGCAATGTCGGCGTCGTAGACGTTATTCCCATCAATGTCTTTTCCAATCTGGAGGTAGTTTGTAAAGTTGGCGTCAATCGATTCTCGTAGGTTCTGCACCACGGTGGCGTTGCTACTGGTGCGATAGATTCCCACCAAGTCCAACCCGTACGTGTCAATGACATCGATACACTTGCGCACCACCAATGGCACGTTATCAACACCGGCAAACTTCACCACGTCCTCAATCGACGCGCCAAACGTGGGTCCCATGGCTACACCGCGCAACGAGCTCAACGGCTTGGGACCGTTCAAGTCGGGCGTTGTCGACTGGCTGGCGGGGTCCAATGACGAATACACCAGTGTCTTGGCCACGTTCGAGGCCGAGGCATATGCCAGCACGCCGTCCTTCATAACGTCTTTGTGTGAATCCTGTGGCAAGAGCGTGCTCGAGTTTGTTGCCGCAGTTGTTGACGACGACACGGGGGGACTTGCTGATTTGGCCCGGTTCATGTTGGCCACTGCGGCGTTGTGGACGTTTCCCGCGGTGTTTGACTTGTTCCCATTGTTCAAAAAGGGCTTTCCAATGTCCTTTGCCCTGACCAACGACGGGTGGATGTGGTACTCGACGGGGGTGAGCGACTTGCTCTCGCCCACAGATCCGTTTCTCAATAAATACTGGTACAAGTCCCTTTCGTTGTCGATGGAGTTGGCCATCTCCTTCATCGACGACTTGTTGGACTGGAGGGGAGACACCAAAACGCCGCTGTTCATAATCAACGTTTCGGTATAAGTGGCATACTTTTGCAACTGCACATTGAGCGCCACGTCCAACTCAATAATGTAGTCCTTCAACTTTTTGACCGAGCTGGGACGGTGGATCACCAATATTTCGTCTTTCAACTTTTTGCACGTGGCAACCTTTTGCTTGTACTCCACATCAGCCGCATCAACCTTTCTCTGCAACTCGTCCTCTTGCTGCTCCACGGATTTGTTTTTCAAGCTAAAAGATTTCTTATTTGGATCGCCCGTTTTTAACCTTTCCAAGTCTTCGCACAAGTGGTTGTACTTTTGCTTAGCCTTGTCGGCACTGGATATGGCATCAATGCATTCCTTCTCCTTTCGTCTGCTCTCCTCCTTGATCACTTTTCTGCGCCGGGAAATCGTCCCCATCAACGCATTCAACTCATCGTATATCGTGTTCAACGCGGTGACGTACGACGACCCCACCGAATGCAATGTCTCGTCGAACCCAATGATTTTGTCGAGCTGTACCAGCAACGAGTCCAGTTTGAGGTTGCGCGCATTGCTTTTCATTGCGCCGCGCTGATTAGCAGCAAACTTCTTGATCTGGTTGTAATGGTCGTCTTCAATCTGTGCCTTTTTCTTGACAAATTTGGAAAACTCGTCGGCTGTGTTGAGCGATTGCTTCAACCGAGTGAGCAAGACTTCCAACGCAGTGTCTGACTGGAGAATCAGTTGGATTTTGGGATCATTCTCAAGTAGTTTGGCAGAGCTCGATTTCTCGGTGGGTGCAGGTACACTTGGAGAAGCCGGGGGCAATGGGTCTGACATGGTAAAGGGCTGTTGGGGGGACCACTGGTTCGCTCTCGTTGGCAGTTATTTTTTTTTTTTTTTTTTTGTGGTTTTTTTTTTTCCCTGTGCTATTCAAACGAATGACGTAGACGCAAGGGAGGAAGAAAAGGGGAAAGATATAAACAAGAGTTTTCTTGGGCTTGGGCTTGGAGAGGAAAAGACTTGAGTTAACGGTGAATGAGAAAAGGGTAAGGAGAAGGGGTAAGGAGAAGGGGTAAAGAGAGGGGATGTGGGGGAGGGAAGAGACAAATGCGTGAGTTGGTCCCTCCCGCCTTCCTCCAAAAACCTAAGCTTAACTAATTACCAATTTCATTTTCTTTTATTTTTGTAATCTATGCCAAACACAAACCCTTGCTTAAAAAAACATACTTGACCTCTTTTCATCGTCCGTTGGTTGGAACTCGTGAACACCTTGCTCAACATTGGCCACCGAGAACTCCAAATCGTCGGTGGTGATCATGTCCCAGTACTTGTAAATCATCATCACGGTGAACACGTTACAAACGCTGCCAAAAAACAAGCCGTCGACATAATGACTGGCGCCGCGGCAGATCTGGTAGCTAAACACGTACATCAACACCTGGCCCGCGACAAAGAAAAACACGCCGAGTAGAATCACACCCAACGGCCAGTACGAATCCAAGGCAAACACAACCAAGGCAATCTGCGACACCATGTAGGCCGCAACAATGATTGCATTGATCACGTAGGAAATGACAAACAACGTGGTTGTCTTTCGGTAATCCAAGGCGGTATCCCAGTGCTTGAACGTGACAATCGCCACGACAAAGTTGATAACAAACCACACAGCACAGGTGACTCTCAAGATCCACATTGACTTTCTCGTGCCATCCTCCCAGAATTGGAAGCACAATAGACCGTTGTATAGCAAGCAGATACACACACTGCTAGCTAGCCCAATCTGCACCGCAACAAAGTACGCGTACGACGAGCTACTTGGCGGCGACACACCGCAGTCAACAACAAGACTGCTGACAATCAACCCAATGAGCAAGTAAAAGAAAAACAACATCTCCGTACGCCCGATGGCAGTGTACTTGGCCCTCACGTTGAAGATGATGATCAAAAAGATGGCCAACCCACCAAAGTGGACAAAGGCGTTGCCGATTTGGAAAATCATGGTGTTGGCCAACTCGACTGATCTGGCATAGCAGTCGGGCACTATACCGCGTTGGAAGAACGCCGTCTGGTTGACTGCGCCCACTACCGAGCATAGTGGAAGTGCTGTCTTTTGGCATATCTGATCAAACGATCCAAATGTCATGTTATGATGATGGTGGTGGTGGTGATAGGAGTGGTAGTGGTGGTGGTATCAATAGATAGTGGTGTTTTTTCTTGTACAACTTTTTACAAGAAATTTTTTTTTTTTGTTGTTCCTTCTCAATTTCTGTTTTGCTATTTTTAGTAAATTGAAAACAGGCGTGTATGCGTACGTGGTAGCGCCAGAAGGCTACCTGAAACTGGGATTCCTTACTGGCATCTGTTCTCCTGCCTCCTCCCCCTACTATTTTCTGTTTACACCGTACATACTATCTAATGCCAAGACTTTGGTGGTTGGTACCCTACCTACATTAGGCAAATAAAAATGGCTTGATGAATAAAATTATACAAAACATTGAGGTGCAGAGCACAGCTGCTGCAACTAGAGTAACAAACAGTTGAAAAAAAAAATGAAAAAAAAATACTCAAGCCACAAGTAACAAACTGAACAACGCCCAAGCAACAGGAATCAAAAGGTTGTTCGCGCCAGCGGGAACAACGGCGGGAACTCCTGGTGGGGCGGCGGGGCTCTCTGATGGCGATGGCACAACTCCTGGAACAGGGGTGGCGGCAGGAGTGCCAGGAGTGCCAGGTGTGCCAGGAGTACCAGGAGTACCAGGAGTACCAGGTGTGCCCGGAATACCAGTAGCAGCAGGTGTACCAGGTGTAACGGCAGGCGTGCCCGGAGTGCCATGAGTTCCGGATCCTGGAGGAGTAACAGATGTGGCAGGCGTGCCTGGAGTGCAATGGGTTCCGGATCCTGGAGGAGTACCAGATGTGGCAGGCGTGCCCGGAGTGCCATGGGTTCCGGATCCTGGAGGAGTGGCAGGAGTGGCAGCACCAGGAGGAACACTCTCGTGTCCTGGCGAGAGAATCTCTGGGTAAGTAACCGTCTCAACGGTTTGTGGGGGTTCAACGTGGCTGACTTCGTACACTGTAATAGTCACGACATTGCCATTTGCATCCGTCGTGACCGACGTCACGGTTTCTAACGGATCAGGTAACGGTTGGTCAACGGTGAGGGTAAGTGCTGGCACAGGATGGACTTCGATGCTTTCAGTCACCGTGACCGTCAAAGTTTGTCCGTCGAGTGCCGTGACGGTCAACACAGCAATACCATTGGTGAATGTTGGCGGAACAACCGGCTGGGTGCCGCCAGGAGGAGTGGGCAAGTTTTCACCAACAGGCCCTGTTTGAATCACGTCGGTGGGGGCGGGGCCAGGTTCCCCTGGGAAGGGAGGCGTAGCAGGAACCGCTGGCGTTGGAGCCGGCGGAGCAACTATCGACGTGACCGTTGTCAAGCCGTTCGGATAAGATGTCACGTACACAACTTCAGTAAAGGTAGTCACTAGCCCGTTTGTGGTGACAACAACCTCTGTAGTGAATGGTGGCGTTGGTGGAGTTGGTGGTGGTGGTGGTGGTGGCGGTGGCGTTGTTGCAGGTGGAGCAATCACAGACGTGACCGTTGTCAAGCCGTTCGGATCAGATGTCACGTACACAACTTCAGTCACGGTAGTCACTTGTCCATCCGTGGTGACAACAACCTCTGTCGTGAATGGTGGTGGTGGTGGTGGTGGTGGCACTGGCGTTGTTGCGGGCGGAGCAATCACAGATGTGACTGTTGTCAAGCCGTTCGGATCAGATGTCACGTACACAACCTCAGTCACTGTAGTCACTTGTCCATCCGTGGTGACAACAACTACTGTCGTGACTGGTGGTGGTGGTGGTGGTACTGGCGTTGTTGCTGTAGGAGTCTCGACAATCGTTGTTGTGACAGGAACTTGGGTAACAATTGTTGTCGTGACCACTCCAATAGAGGTGGTCACCGTGACTGTAGCAATAGTAACTGTCGTCTCCACGGTAACAACACCTGTTCCGCTCGGAATGACTGTTTGAGTGGTCAATGTAACAGTTATAGGAACTGTTTCAGTGACGGTCGCTTCCACAGTGGTGAAAATTGTTTCTTGAGAAGTGGCGGTTACCGTCACATCTTCAACTTGGCCAGAAGTTTCTTCAGGCCCTGGTTCCTCAGGAGTGGTTTCTTCAGGCCCAGGTTCCTCAGGAGTGGTTTTTTCAGGTCCAGGCTCCTCAGGTGTAGTCTCTTCGGGCCCAGGTTCCTCAGGTGTGGTCTCTTCAGGAGTAGGTTCCTCGGGGGTCGTCTCCTCAGGAGTAGGCTCCTCTGGTGTGGTCTCTTCAGGAGTGGGCTCCTCTGGTGTGGTCTCTTCGGGAGTAGGCTCCTCAGGAGTAGTTTCTTCGGGAGTAGGCTCTTCAGGAGTAGTTTCTTCGGGAGTAGGCTCCTCTGGTGTGGTCTCTTCGGGAGTAGGCTCTTCAGGAGTAGTTTCTTCGGGAGTAGGCTCCTCAGGAGTAGTTTCTTCGGGAGTAGGCTCCTCTGGTGTGGTCTCTTCGGGAGTAGGCTCTTCAGGAGTAGTTTCTTCGGGAGTAGGCTCTTCAGGAGTAGTTTCTTCGGGAGTAGGCTCTTCAGGAGTAGTTTCTTCGGGAGTAGGCTCCTCTGGTGTGGTCTCTTCAGGAGTAGTTTCTTCAGGAGTCGTCTCTTCTGGAGTCGTCTCTTTTGGTGTGGTTTCTTCAGGAGTCGTCTCTTCGGGTGTGGTCTCTTCTGGTGTGGTCTCCTCGGTGGTAGTCTCCTCAGTTGTGGTCTCCTCGGTGGTAGTTTCTTCAGGAGTCGTCTCTTCAGGAGTCGTCTCTTCTGGTGTGGTCTCCTCGGTGGTAGTCTCCTCAGTTGTGGTCTCCTCAGTTGTAGTCTCCTCGGTGGTAGTCTCCTCGGTGGTAGTCTCCTCAGTGGTGGTCTCCTCTGTTGTGGTCTCCTCGGTGGTAGTCTCCTCGGTGGTAGTCTCCTCGGTGGTGGTCTCCTCAGTTGTGGTCTCCTCTGTTGATGTCTCCTCAGTTGAAGTCTCCTCTGTGGTAGTCTCTTCTGGAATCACGAATAGTGAGGTGGTACTCCAAACACCATCAGTGGTTGTCACAATAAGAGTGGCTTCGAAAGTCACAGTGCGGTCGTCAAAAGTACTAGTAACGATTGAAATGAATTCTTCGGGCTGGTTCCCTGGACCCTGGGGGAAGTTGTGATCCTCACACTGGCAGTAATATGGCCGCGTGTTGACACCACTGGGGTAGTCACCATTGTAGAACAAACTTGTGCCATACACTGAGAACCCTTGATTAAAACCTATGCCAATATCAAAGGTGAGCACAGCACCTGCATCTGTGCTCACCTCTAACGTGGTCCCTGAATAAGAGAAGGAAACGATGTTGTTGTCGAAAACAATGGCCGACCTTGAGGAAAACTGCGCCAAGGTAAACAGTGTGCTTAGTTGTCCCCCCACATGGAGCTCGGACCCGTAATTGTTAAACACAATAATGTTTGAAACGGCAACGTTTTTGGCATCAAGAACTGACGCTTGATCGAGCAGGATGCAACCCAGACCACCAATGTCATTTTGAACCAAGAATAGGAAATCTTCCAAACAAATTTGCCCATCATTCCAGATGTATG
>JAKTZW010000045.1:0-10314 GCA_030579015.1 Zhuliangozyma blackwelliae | reverse complement strand
GCTCCCTCAACATCGGGTGGCCCCTTTTCAGCTGGATGGTCCACTGGCAAAACTGGATCCGGCGCGCATACCACTCCTTCCAGTCGGGACGGTCTGGATCGGCCTCAACCCCAACCACGAGCCCAGCAATGTTTGGCTTGTCCAACACCCGTTCGGCATGCGACACCCACTCGTCAATCGGCTTCAACCCCACCGTATCAATGTCGGTGTACACCCCGCCCCGGGCAAAGAGGATCAAGTACCGAAAGAAATCGGCCTTGAGAATGGACTTTGGCAAGATCTGGTACGCCCGCGCCACATCGGGGACGGTGGCATATAAGCTCTCGATGAGCAAATCACACTGCTCGTCGGGAACCACGTAGTGCTTATAGTTCGGGTTCAACTTTTCCCACGTCGATTGGTACTTTGTGTATCGTTTGGGAAACGTTTCGTCGTCGGCGCCAACCTTCCATGTCTGCCAGATATTCCGGGGGAACGGTTTGCTTGCGTCGTAGGGGAACTGGTACGAGAGCTGCTGCCGAACGGTGGATTCAAGGGGGAGCTGGTTCCTTACGCTGGGCTGGAAATTGAGGCCGAGCTCTTTCCAGTTGGTGTGTTGCTCGAGCTCTCTTTGTAGCTGGAGTTTGGGGGAATTGTACTCCGTGAGATGGCCAGATTTTGGGCCCGAGAATAATAGTAGGTACGTTGCAAAAATAACCACTATCGCAAAGGCGATGACCTTGAGTTTCCTGTTCTGGTTGAGTGGATGCATATTATCGGGGGTCCAGTTGGTTCAGGTTCGGATGCTGAAGCGCGTTGGTAATATCAGGAAGAACAAAAAAAAAAAAAAAAAAAGGTTGACACTGGCAATTGAAGTTCAGTCACGTGAGAAGAGAAGAGGCTGCTACAGCTTATCACCTAATAAGCTCTAGGCTACAAGAGTATTGGTTATAAGTTATAAGTTGTATATGTTTGTATATATATATATGTACACTTCCCTAGAAAAAGAATATTTATCCATTAATTACTTTTCCCTTTTTTTCTCTATGCCTTTTCTATCATTATTTCCCATTTAAATAATCAACAACAAAACCAAACAAACACTAATAATACAATATGGAGTCCCCACTGGTCAAGGGCTCTGGAATTGTAAAATGAAATAGTAAACCCAACCAACTCTTTGTGGTCCGGGTAAATGGAAATAACCTGTGAAAAAGCAACAATAAAAGAATCAATCGATTCGAAAAACAAAAAAAAAAGTGATTAATGCAAATGATGATGGTGTGTAATCAATCTTCCTCTTGAAATGTAACAACAAAAAAAAATAAGCGGATTGAGTTGTCCCAGGCGGTGATAAAAAAAATGGAAACGATCCAACCTCTGAATTTGGAAAAATAAACATGATGATAAAAGGCAAGCAATAACAAGGGGGGGGGGGAGGAGGTAAAAGGCCGTGAGTTGCTCCACAAAAAAAAAAAGGTGGATGTCCCCTATAGTGCCGCAAATTTACCACCATGAGTTGGAGCCAGTTTGGTTACCGTAGCTTTGGGAATCATTGAAGCTTGCCTTTGGGTTGCTAAAGCCACCGCTGCTGCCACCGGCGCCGCTGGAGTTGGAGTAAGAGTTGTTACCCCAGCCAGAGCTTGATTGGTTACCCCAGCCAGAAGAGGAGGAAGAACCGCCTCTTCTGAAATCTCTGTTGCCGCCTCTGGAGGATGAGTAACCGCCACGGCCACCGCGGCCGCCACCCATCTTGCCACCAAACGCAGACTCTCTGGAGATCTTCACCAAGAAATCTGGAATTTCCTGGTTGGCTTCGGTCAACAAGTCAACCATGCCCTTGACAATGTTTCTGTTGTTTCTGTTGAAAAATGCGGTGGAAATACCAGTGTTACCAGCACGGCCGGTACGACCGATTCTGTGGACATAGTCATCAATGTCACCGGGCAAGTCATAGTTGATGACGTGCGAAACGTTTGGGATATCCAACCCTCTGGCGGCAACGGCAGTGGCAACCAAAATAGGAGCATCACCGCTCTTGAACGCAGCCAAGGCCTTTTCTCTTTCGTATTGGGTTCTGTCACCGTGAATGGCAGTGGCGGGGAAGCCTTGGTCGTACAAAAAGTCAGCCAAGTTGTCGGCCATTCTCTTGGTCTCGGTAAACACAATGGTCAAACCGGGCTCGCCAGCAGACAACAAATCCAAAATGACAGACTTTTTGTCCTCGTCTTCAACGTAAAGCACCTTTTGGGTGATGTTTTCCGAAGTCGAACCAACTCTGCCAACACTCAAAAAGATATAGTTTTTCAAAAAGTCTCTGGCCAAGTGCTGAATGTCTCTGGGGAAGGTGGCTGAAAACATCAAAGTTTGTCTCTCATGGACGCCTGGCATGTCACACTCTTCAACAATGTGTCTGATTTGTGGTTCAAACCCCATATCCAACATTCTGTCGGCTTCGTCCAAAACAAGGTACTTGATGTTGGCCAACGAGACTCTTCCTCTTTCCAACAAATCCTTCAAACGGCCTGGGGTGGCAACCATCAAGTCGCAGCCTCTTTCCAACTGTCTAATCTGCTGGCCCACGTCGGCACCACCGTAAACGACACATGGCCTCACCCACGATCTGTATGCAAACTTTCTCGACTCCTCAAAGATTTGAGAAACCAATTCTCTGGTGGGCGCCATAACCAAAACGGTTGGGAAAACCTTGTGCGACGAAAAAGTGCCGCTGGATTCTGGGACAGGGGCGGGTCCGTTCATGTAGCATTCGGACAAGACAGGGAACAAGAAACCACCAGTCTTTCCTGAACCGGTTTGGGCACATGCCATCAAGTCACGGCCGCCAGCGACAATGGGCACCGAGTACTTTTGAACTGGCGTTGGCTTGGTGAAGCCACTCAAGTTGATATTTTCAACCAACAATGGGTCCAAGGGAGGAGCAGTGAAAGCAGAAATTGGCTCTGGAACGCCATCGCCAGTAGCCTCAACGGGGATATCGTCGTAGTTGTCAAAGTTGATACCCGAGCCCATCTTGTCTTCTTCTGCAGCACCAAACAACTCCAACTCCACGCGGTCGTTGCGTGGAGCTGGCTCGTGCTTTCCATCAACCCAACGGCCCACGCCAGGCGAGGGTCTCTGGTACCTGCCACCACCAAAGCCGCCCCTGCCACCGCCTCTGGAGGAGTAGGAGCTGCCACCGTAGCCAGAGTTGCCTCTGTATGAGCCTGACCCACCGCTGGAGTAGCCGCCTCTACTGTTACCGCCGCCAAAGCCGTTGGATTGGAAGCCGCCTCTTCTGGAACCACCAAAGGGGATCGAGTCATCAGCAGCGCCACCCTGGCGCCCGCTGCCTCTCAAGTGAGGGGGAACGTACTGGCTGCGTCCTTGCTGGAAAGCGTTGCTTTTGCCGTTGGTCTTGTTGCCATCGCTCTTGTTGCCATCCTGGACACTCAAGTTATTCATCTGTTGATTGATGTCTGTCATAGTATAGTACTTTTGCTTGATTGAATAAGTAGTAATGGGATATATGATACGAAATCAATATAAAAAAAAAAAATTTACATAGGAAGAAAAATTTTCTTTTCTAATGATGGGAGGAGGGCGTGTGCGATTGCCAGAAAGAAAACCGCAAAAGCCCAACAGCAAAAAAAAAAAAGAAAAAAGGAGAAAGAAAAAGAAAAAAAAAAGGAAAAAGAAAAAAGAAACAATACAAAAAAATTGACTGTGACACTGATATTACGTAAGCGTGCCTTTTCAAATCAGCAGCACCAATGGGTTGACCCACAATCAAAGGCATTCTTCTTCTTCATATATATATATGGTTGTGTGTGTGTATACATACATACACACATTCACTTATCGTTGAGGTTGATTCTGGCATGGGGATGAGCAAAACAGCACCTATCATCCACGTTGGTGTACGACATATTGGCTGGTGTCTGGGTACCACCATTACCCGGAAGGGTGTATGCATACTCGTCACCCTCCTCGGAGGGCGAGGTGTTGGTGAAGCTATCGTCGCCATCGCTGTAGTTGATATCAAACTCCTCCGCCTTTTCGGAAATGTTTAGATTCTCCAAATCTTGCGAATGTAGTTTCTTTGAATCGTCGGTGAGGTAGCTGCTAAATGCCTTCTGCTGCTCCCTCACGTTCCAATTGAGGTTGCGTGACACCGAGTCAATGTACTCGGTTCTGGACGAAATCACCGTGGGGAATGGGAAGGGCGAGGCTTGGATCGTTACATAGTACCCCTTCTTCAACTCCGTTCTCACCTTGCCGTCAAACGAGCACCACGCAGTAGACCGACTGGTAGAGGGCACCTTGACTTTCAAAAACATCCCATCGGGTAACAAAATTGGCCTGAACGACAACGTATGGGGACAAATTGGCGTCACGCTGATTGCCGACACGCCCGGGTGCACCAACGACCCTCCCGCCGAAAGCGAGTACGCGGTTGACCCCGTGGGGGTGGCAATGATCAATCCATCGGCTTGGGCAATGGTGAGTAGCGACCCATCGCCGTACAATTCCAACGACGTGACAAAGGGCGAGGGCCCTCTGTCAACCACCAACTCGTTCAAAACCTGCTGCTCACACATGAGCTTGCCCTCGTCGTTGTGCACCCGGCACGTGAACCGCATTCTCAAGTTTGCCTTCACCCCGGAGTCGATGCAATGGTTCATTCTTTGCTGGTACTCGTCAAACTTGAAATTGGTCAAAAACCCAAGCGACCCCAAGGCAAACGACAACACCGGCGGAACAATCCTTTGAAACAAGTTGGACACGTACAACACCGTGCCGTCGCCACCCAATGTAACCACTAGGTCAAACAACTCGGGGCTCTTCAACGTCAACTTCTTGTTCCAGTACTTCAACCTGGTCCCGGCACTGGGGATCTTGCTGACCAAATCGGGAGCGTTGAACCGCTTGGAGTCTCGCAACTTGGAGTCAACAAACACCGTGATCTGACTGTGCTTTTCAAAGATCCACTCCACCACCTCACGCGTGAGGTATATCAACGCATTGTCCCGCGCCTTGGTGATGATCATAATTGCCTTTACATCAAGCTGGATCGTTGCTCTTGAAAGGTTCTTGGCCAACATTCTTACCCCGTTGGCTGTCTCGGCAAGCTGCGTGTGCGACTTGACCGACCGCAAATCGTCCGACGAGAGCCGCGAAAGCACATCCTTGGCCGCCTTGCTGTTGCTGTTGCCGGTGCCGTTGTTATTGTTATTGTTATTGTTGTTGCCGTTGCCGTTGCTATTACCGTTGTTGATGCCGCTGTTGATGCCGCCGTTTTCAATCTCCTCGCAGTACAATTTAGAGTGTATCTTGAGTGGTTCCCTGGAAAACATCTCCTTGGGTGAGCTGCTGATACTCGACACTGTGCTTCCATTGAAGTTACTGTTCCGGGTATACCTCTGAATACTGTGTGTTCTTCTAAACGAGGTTGACGTCACATGTTGTGGCTGGGGCTGTGCCAACCCAGCAGCGTGCGTGGGTGAGCTAAGCTGGCCGTATTGTGGCGCCGGTGATTCGGGGGCGTTCATGTCGGTGGACGCAGTGGAGAGGGACGACGACGAGCTTGATGTGGTGAAATCGGCCTTTTGGCGGGTATTGGACGGGCCCGTGAGCGTATTCATGCTTTCACTGCTCTTGACGTTGTTCATCTGTCTTGTCAATTGGCTTGGAATAGGTTCGGACATTGCGATTAGATAAGCCAATGAGAGTTTGTCAGGTTTTTGTAGTACCGTTTGTGCCAAGCGATCCGATCGAAAAAGAGGAAAAAAAAATCCCTGGTTTCTGGGCTGAGGGTATAAAGAATCTCTCTATACTCGCTATTCTCGCTCTTTACTCTGCAAAGCAATGGGTGGTCCTTGATGTGTCTTGGTTTTCTTGGGTTATTTGGTGGTGAGAAATAAATGATCAAACTGAGTCCCTGCAATAGGAAGCAACGGAGGGAGCGAGGGAGCGAGACCAGCCAGGGCGACCACAAGGAGGAAGGAAGGAAAAAAAAAAAGAAAAAAAAAAAACGAAAAACAAAAAACGAAAAACAAAAAACGAAAAACAAAAAACACGGATATCAAAGTACGGAGAAGAAAGGGAAAAATCTTTCCCTTCTATAGGGGTTACCTTAGCATACAGCTAATTCACTTGGCCTACAAACTCTCGGAAACTCTGCACTTCCACTTGGCATTCGCCTTGTCCAACAAGGGCAAAGATGCGCCAAGGCACCACCCCAACTCATTATTGTCAATGGTCTTTGCCGTTCTCAATTCCCTGTTCAAGGGAATATCGTAGCCGGTGTGCAACATGGCGGTGATAAAACTCAAGTCAAGGCACCATTGGGGCTCCTCGCTCAACTCCTTGATATGGCCGTCGAGCAACACCTCCTTCCACAACGACTCGCCGTTGCACACGACATTGGCCAAGTCCTTCAACTCTTCCACGGAAAAAGAAGAGGGCATGCCCACGGGGTTGGTGCGGTCGTAAAAGTACGAAAACACGTACATGTCGGAGTTCTTGTTGAAGGTCCGGGTCAACGATGGCTGGTGGATCCCGTTGAATGAGCACGGCTTGGACTTGCACTCGGCATCCTTGTTGAGAACCTGTTCGGCTAGCATGCGGCACTGGGAGCCTGCAGCAACCGAGGGGCCCTTCATGTTGACAACGTAGACCTCGTCGTCGCCAAACTCAACGGCAACATTCTTGGCAACCACCCCTGGCGCGAAACATGGGTTGGTGATCTCCACGGTGGCCTTTGCGTCCTTGGCCTCCTTCTTGGTGTACTTGGTCAAAGTCAACCCCTCCATCTTGCTCTTCAACACCACGCCATTGATCTTGTTCCTCCCCTGCATCAACCCGTACCCCAAATGACTAAACTGGTACAAGGTGAATTCGTGCTCGCCAAACGTAAACGTGTACTTGGTCTCGCCTTCCACTGGCACCTCGTCCTTGTATTCAGGCTCAAACACAATCTGGGTCGACCCTCCACCGAGGTCAAACACAGCGGCAGTAGGCAACTTTTCCTTGTTGCCAATGTTGCCGAGCAAGTAGTTGGCAGTGATCCACGCATAAACCCCTTCGTCCTTGCCGCCCATGATTTCAATCCCTTCGTCGGGAACAACGGCAAACGGATAGTCCTCCTCCAAGTGTCTTCTCACCTCCTTCAAAATGGCATCTGACTTGTCGCTGCCCAACAATCTCAACCCCGCGGTAGCCTTGACCGCGACCGGTGTGCACCCTTGCTTGTCCTTGGGCACCTTGGCAAGCGCCTTCTCCATCAACGGGTCCAACGACTTGGCCGCACCAACGGTGTCGGTGTCAAAGGAAGACAACCCCGGCTTCAACATCTCAAACGTCTCGCTGAGCAATTTGGGCGGCTGGGTGCAAGTGTTGAACTCGTAAACGTGGATTCGCGACCCGGTGGAGCCAGCATCGATCATAATCACGTACTCGACCTTGTTGCAATCGTTCATAGGCACCTGTTTTGGCGTGGTAATTTTCACCGCCTGGTTCTGGCTGTCCTTAACGGGTTGGTCCTTCAACCCATTGTTCTCTTTGGTGACTTGGTCCTGTAACCCGTTGATCTCTTTGGTGTCTTGGTCCTTAAACCCGTTGATCTCCTTAATCTTTTGGTCTTCCTTGTCCTGTTCGCTTGGCTTGTCGCCGAGTTTTTCGGCGTACACCTTTTTGTTTTCCTCCTTCTCGTAAGGCGCCTTTGTCCCGCTGTGTGGAGTGCCCTGAAACGTGTTGGTATCCACTTCATTCACGGCTGGCTTCAACTGCTGGGTTGCCAGGAACGAGTTTTGAGAGGCAGAAAAAAAGGCAATAAAGCCTATTATGGCCAAGCCCGCCAATACTACACGTAAGTTGCGTGTGGAAAGCATGCTCTTCGGTGGTGAGGGTGGTGAGGAAAGCAAAGTAATAGCTTTGGTGGACTTGAATGATAAGGAAGAAGAAAAGTTTTTTTTTTTTTTTTTCTTTTCTTGTGCCTTGGTTGGTGTGTGTGTTGTGCTACGTGTCGTGTCGCGTGAAATTTAGAGCTCAACGCGAGAAGTACGTGTGAAGGCAAAAGGAGGACTCAACACGAGAGAAAGAGGTTGCTGGTGTGGTTTAGTAGTGAATTGTCTGTGTACTTTCTTGATTAGTATCAAGGGGCAAGGTGTTGGGTTGAAATTTGGTTGGTTCCCTACTTTTTTTTTCACAATATTGCAAGAAATGTTCATCAAAAGATGCAAAAGTTTTGCAAAAGTTTTATTTTTTTTTATCCACAGAACTGTGACTATCTGGAAATTCAGAACCTTTGTATGTACCATGGTTTCAGAGATTAGGGGGACGAGCTCACACAATAGGCTATCTTGAGCTCACGCCGCTACCAAATGAACAGTGCGCCATTTACACACATGGTAGCTCCACATAGTAGCTCCGTGACGTCAAGCACGTGTCTTGAATTTCTACTAGTTTTTTTTTCTTTTTTTTTGCGCTCCCCAGGCCAATGTGGCAGGATAGACTCACTCAACAAGAAACCTTTTGTGATTGATATATCATACTGTACACCAACCGTGGTTTCAACCACCGCACACCTCTATAATATGCCACTGACTTGATGCCGATCCGCGGATTGTTACCCCCCCCTGTTAAACAGGGAGCACGTTTCGCTTTCTTTTGTTTTTCTTTTTTTATTCTTTTCTATATAAATCGGGCCGCAGCACCACGTGAACGTCAAACGAGAGGGCCCCCGTGGTGGGATGGTTGCACCCGCATCCAAACATCAAGTCTAATTGTGAAAAGAAAAAAAAAACACACACATTTAGTTATAAATATATTCACCAATATAAAGCGACAAGCTAGCACAATTATTCGCTCCTGTCACTTTACAAGACACAAAAAGGAGTATTTGTCGCGACAGAGAGGATGGCACCGATATACACTAGCTTCCCCTTTGCGGCTTGCGACCACCACCACCTAAAAGACACGACCTCGCTAATCAAACACGGAATCAACCTCACGATACAACTAGGTACGATTGACTACGAGGAAGTGGAAGCATACGAAATGTACGGCGACACAATGTATAAGTTGGGCAAGAGCGGAATAGACGGAGAAGGAGAAACCAAAGAGGAATACAACGAAGATGCACTACTATCGGACGACGAGTTCCATATGCCGCCTAGCCCGATACTTGTACCCATCGACACTCCCAAGTCATCGTTGAAGAGAACAAATAGCAGGAGGAGCAGTATGTCATTACAGCTTTCAAAGGACAAGATATGTAACTTGATCCAGGAGTTTTGTCCGCTTGCTGTGAATGACGAAAAGTATACCGAGATCAAAAACTATGTGGTGAATACCATTGTGCAGAATGAAGATATTGATCAGTTTTGCTCCAGGATCATCAACCACAAGAACAGAAACGAGATAGTGGAAACGATACGGACCTGTTTTATCGAAAAGTTTGAGGAGCTCAAGCTCGAATCGTTGGTGGAGTATTTCTCCAGTGTGATGAATGGCAATACCCCGTGCAATGTCAACAACCCAGGATTGTATGAAAAGTACTACCGCGTGTGGAAGTTGGAAGGGGCCAATTACAAGTTTTATGAAGAGGAGTACTTTTTTGATTTCTTCAACGGGAGGAGCATTGAAAACTTGCTCCTACAAAATGGGTTCTTGATAAATTACAAAAAGTTTGTCACATACTTTAGCAGGGACGTTCACAATTACGATGATGATGACGATGACGACGAGGTAGACAAAGCCAGCAATAGCGACAGTGCAGCTACGGGCCTGCCTTATATGGAAACCGATGGACTTTCTGATTACACGACGACATTGTCATTAGACCCATTGGAACATATACCGAAATCACTACGGTTCAATGACGACATCAATGTGATACAAGTTAATCGGTTCCTACCGGTGGATCATGTATTGTACAACAAGTTTATGACAGAAATAACATAGCTGGAAGATTGCTGCTGCATGCATGTAACTTGCAGCAGCAATCTTAGTGCTTGTTTGAAAAGAAAGAAAAGAAAGTTCCAGAAGTGCATTTTATTCTTTTTTTTTTTTTTTTTCTTCTTACCTTGCCCAGAAAAAGCATAGCTCTGTTTGATTATGCATATCTACTGAATCCAAAGTACTGAATCCAATATCTGGCAACGTTAGTGGGTAGCAAACTCGGAAAACAAGGCCTCGAGGTTTGTGCTCGAAAAGGATGACATTTCGCAGGCGAGGCTCAGTTTCTTATTCCCATCCCTTCGTATCAACTTTTTGTGCTTGCGCCGTGGGAGAATTAGTTCTCCCACGACCCAGCCGCATATCAAATGCGTGACA
>JAKTZW010000044.1:0-10717 GCA_030579015.1 Zhuliangozyma blackwelliae | reverse complement strand
GCGCTAGGTCGTTGGTCATATTGGCAGGTGATGATTAGACGGCGGTTGTGAAAGAAAGAGAATTTTTTTTTTTTTTTTTTTTTTTGAACCATTTCGATGGAGAGCCAAAAAAGAAAAAAAAGTGGCACGACTGCAAAAGAGGACGTTACCAAGATGTTGGTCTATGTGTATATACGAATCAGACCAAAGACTGGAGGTATACCTTGAGACCAGGTTCTGGGGCGAGTGCCTGGTTTGCGCTGTATCGGTATCAAACACACAAAATCGGGAACTGTATGTAAACATTCACCCGTCCCCGCTCATCACAAGTGTAACCCAACATCGAGACTCCAATAGCCCCACTCCTCCTTTGCCCGCCTCCCTCCTCCCGTTTCCCACATCCAGTAGCCGGTGAGAAGACCCCACCACATCACCCATTAAAGAATGACATGTCATTTCTTTCGTCTCCCAGAGTGGGATGACTGTGGCAACATCACGGCGGAAAAAAAAAATAAAAAAAAGTACCGAAATTATTCTCGCCATAAAACAACGCAACCCCACTGATGTTTAGGCAGATTGTTAAAAACACCAACAAGCAAGTGAAATCGATTCGACAATTTACAACAGCAAAAACAACAGCAACAGCAACAGCAACAGCAATAATGACAACCAGAGAAGAAGACCCAGAAACGACTACCCAGGAGCCCATACTCTTTGCTCCCGAAACCTACCAATACACAAAGGGTCATTTGGGTGAGAATGAGGTGACGCCCGACCCTCTCTTGCAGTTCAACAAGTGGTTCAAGGAAGCCCAGGACAAGTTGCCCAAGGACTCCGACATTATCGTGGAGGCTGCCAACTTTTCCACGGCAAGATTGCCCAGCGGCCGGGTTAGTTCGAGAATCGTGTTACTCAAGGAGTTGGACAAGTACGGGTTCTTGGTGTATTCCAATTGGAACACGTCAAAAAAGGCGGCCGATTTCGAAAGCAACAAGTGGGCGTCATTGACGTTTTTCTGGCCCCACATGCAACGGCAAGTGCGGGTCGAGGGGATCATGGAGCATGTGACGAGAGAAACGTCCATTCGCTACTTCAACACCCGCCCCAGAGGGTCCAAGATTGGCGCCTGGGCAAGCCCCCAGTCCTCAGTGGTGCAGTCCAGAGACGACTTGGACCAAATCAACAAGGACTACCACAACAAGTTTGAACATTTAAAGGACAACGAGATCCCCTGCCCTGACTACTGGGGTGGTATCCGGATCGAGCCCATTGAGGTTGAGTTTTGGCAAGGCGGGTTGAGTCGGTTGCATGACCGTATCACCTACCGCAGAGAACACAAGGAGGACCCAAACTGGGAAATCGTTAGATTGGCTCCATAGATGATTCGTAAAACCAAAAAAAGCTATATATATGTATATACAAGTACAAAAAAGAAAGGAGGGGGGGGAACGAGACTCTACTTCTTTCTAACCAAGTTTTGTTTCTCATACATCAATGGCTTCTCCCTCTGTGGAACCCACTCCTTTTCCTTGATTCTCAACGTGTCGGCCTGGGCGAATCTTTGCGGGTACACAATATCCTTGTCAACGGCATCCAAGTCGCTCTGGGGGTTTTCGTTTGGTTTCAAAATCCCCCTGTCCCGCTTCATGCTCTTCAAAAACGTCCTGATCTCATGGAAACAGTTCATACACATGGCGTGCGACCGCTTGGCAGCGCCACAGGCAGGACATCTCACGATATTCTGCAATGGCTGGATCTGCTTGTCTCCCGGGCCGTACAAGTTGGTTCTGTGCTTGGTGTACGATCTCTTCTTTTTGGGTGCCGCTTTAAGAATCGTGCCATTGTCAACCATAAAGGGCGCCTCACCGCTCTCCTCTATTCTTTCTTTAAGCTCCTGTAACCTCTCGTCGCAATGCTGGTGGTTGTGCGGGATTTGGCTTTGCCCGGGGAAGTTGACTCTTATGGCTATCGATGGTAGGCTCGGCAATAATCCGATTAAGGACTCCTGAAGTGCGCCAACGGCACCGAACCTCAAGGCGAGCGACAT
Source organism: Zhuliangozyma blackwelliae (assembly GCA_030579015.1). Lineage (NCBI taxonomy): Eukaryota > Fungi > Ascomycota > Pichiomycetes > Serinales > Debaryomycetaceae > Zhuliangozyma > Zhuliangozyma blackwelliae. The sequence goes on along the minus strand of JAKTZW010000044.1, from coordinate 8,691 downwards.
GCTGGTGGATGGTTATGGGGTGAATGTGTGTCTCCGATTGATTTTCGTTACTACAAATGAAAATTTTCTTGTACTCTTTTTGACCTGGTGAAGGTCGTGTGGAATGGACAGGAATGTGAGTTTAGGTGGTGGTTGACTTGCCCTGTGATAGACGACGGTGGTGGTGGTGGGCTGCAAAAGAGACATGATACAACCAGTGGGGCAGGTGGACAACCAACCTAAAAGACTTTACAATATCATCCCCTCTTCTCTCCCACCCTCTCCCACCCTCTCCTACACCCACAATTCTGCTTCCAAATTATCTCGCCAACCCTGTTTCATCATCTGAATGTGTCGTGTCCCTTGGCAATGTTTTTCCTATCAGCGCGTCAAAACGAGGAGAAAATTTGAACAGCAAACACAGAAGGACAGCCAGACAACCAGACAACCACACCCAATAGAACCACCCACACAGTACCATGTCGCTCGAAGAAACATCTCACCAACCACAAAAATATGTGGGTTTTGACACCATCACCACCCAGATTGAAAACCGGTTGCTCAAGAGAGGCTTCCAATTCAACGTGATGGTTGTTGGCAGGTCAGGGTTGGGCAAGTCCACTTTGGTCAACACCTTGTTTAGCTCCAAGCTCGCCACATCGCAGGGAAGAAAGAGCCCAAACGAGCCCATTGAAAAGACCACCGAGATCAAGGTGACCAGCCACAGCTTGTTGGAGAACAATGTCCGGTTAAACATCAATGTTATTGACACGCCCGGGTTTGGCGACCAAATCAACAACGAAAAGTGCTGGGAACCATTGGTCAAGTACGTCAAGGAACAGCACTCGCAGTACTTGAGAAAGGAGTTGACGGCACAAAGAGAGAGGTACTTGCCCGACACAAGAGTCCACTGTATCTTGTACTTTATCCCGCCACATGGCCAAAAGTTGAAGCAGTTGGATGTGCAGGCGTTGCGGAAATTGAGCGAGATTGCCAACGTGGTGCCTGTGATTGCCAAGTCCGACACGTTGACCTTGGAAGAAAGAGCCGATTTTAAAAAGTTGTTGCAGCAGGAGTTTATCAACCACAACTTTAACGTGTACCCATACGACTCGGAGGACTTGTACGAGGAAGAGAGACAGCTCAACGAGGACATCAAGTCGTTGATTCCGTTTGCCATTGCCGGCAGCGAGTCTGAGATTGAAATCAACGGCGAGATGGTTAGAGGAAGAAAGACAAGATGGGGCGCGATCAACATTGAGGATGTGAGCCAATGCGAGTTTGTGTTTTTGAGAGATTTCTTGACCAGAACCCACTTGCAGGATCTTATTGAAACCACTGCCTTGACCCACTACGAGACCTTTAGATCCAAGCAGTTGATTGCGTTGAAGGAGAATGCCTCCAACCCAAACAGACAGAGTGGGGTGCAGAGAGAGTTGGCCTCGCAGCCATCAAAAGATGACTTGAATGCAAAGGGTCCCTCGGCACCAATGTACAACACATCACAAACTGCTATTCAGGCTGCTAGATAGGGAGGGGCACCAGTTTCAAACTACTAGATAGAGTTAGAGTGTATCTACTTGTCAATGCGATGCTTTTCTTTTTTTTTTATTCCTCCAGCGCCACGTCTTGGTAATAAGTACGAACAAAAAAAAAGAGGAAACGCGTATAGAGTGGACAGAATTGAAACATTTCTCATTCTCATTCTCATTCTCTTTCTGTCTCTTTCTCTTTCACCTCTCTCTCCGCACTCCGTCACTACAATCATCACATTATGGGTGTCAAGGGACTCAACCAGCTCATCAAGACGCACTCGCCAGATGCCTTTCAAGAGTTTCAGCTCAAGAACCTCTTTGGCCGCAAGATTGCCATCGACGCCTCCATGTGCCTCTACCAGTTCCTCATCGCCGTGCGTCAATCCGATGGCCAGCAGCTAGTCAACGAAGGGGGCGAGACAACATCACACTTGTCTGGTCTCTTTTATAGGACCATCCGTATGGTTGAGAACAACATCAAGCCGGTATACGTGTTTGACGGGAAGCCACCCGTTTTGAAAGGCGGGGAGTTGGAAAAGCGGCTCTTGCGCCGCGAGGAGGCGCAGAAACAGATGGACGCCATCAAGGACGAAGGCACGGTTGCCGATATCATGAAGTTTGAAAAGCGGTTGGTTAGGGTATCGCGGGAGCAAAACGACGAGGCCAAGAAGTTGTTGGAGTTGATGGGCATACCGCTTGTCAATGCCCCGTGCGAGGCCGAAGCGCAGTGCGCCGAGTTGGCCCGCGGCGGCAAGGTGTTTGCCGCTGCGAGCGAGGATATGGACACGTTGTGCTACGAGCCGCCCTTTTTGTTGAGACACTTGACGTTTGCCGAGGCGAGAAAGATGCCTATTGACCAAATCACGTACCGCGAGGCGATTGCCGGGTTGGACATGACCAAGGAGCAGTTTATCGACATGTGTATTCTTTTGGGGTGCGACTACTGCGAAACCATCAAGGGCGTTGGCCCCGTGACGGCGTACAAGCTCATCAAGGAGCACGGGAGCTTGGACAAGATTGTTGAGTGGATCGAAAGCAACCCGGGAAAGACCAAGTACGTTGTGCCGGAAAACTGGCCATACGCCGAGGCGCGACAATTGTTTTTGAATCCCGAGGTGACAAAAGCCAGCGAGATTTCCCTAAAATGGAAGGAGCCAGATGTGGATGGGTTGGTGGAGTATATGGTGAGACAAAAGGGGTTCAGCGAGGATAGGATCAGGAGCGGCGCCGAAAAGTTGAAAAAGGGACTAAAGGCAGGGGTGCAGGGCCGGTTGGACGGATTCTTTCTGGCTGTGCCCAAGGCCAAGGACAGCAAGACGGATGATGGCAAAAAGAGAAAGGCTGGTGACAAGAAGGAAAAGGGTGGCAGCAAAAAGAGAAAGTAGTAGCAGTAGTATTAGTAATAGTGGTAGTAGTAACAGTAATAGTTGATTGTGTAAATCTGTAAACACCAGCCTATCTAATCCTTTCTTGGCTTCTTCTTTTCGGCCTCGACTGCCTTTTCAGCTTCAATCTCATCAACATACTTCTTGATCTGGTCAACGTCCAATTTCTCAATCACCGCGTTGGGCTTCATCACCGATACTTCGATGTTTTTGGCGCCAGTCTGGACAACTTCCAACAACGACTTTACCGCCAACTTGATCGTGTCTTCCTCGCTCAATTCCTCCTCATAGTGCTTCTCCAAAAACTCCTTCACTGTTTTGGATGACCTTCCAATGGCGTGCGCCTTCCAGGCGTTGTACACCCCGGATGGCTCGGTCTGGTACAACTTGGGCACGGTGTCGTTGGCATCAAACCCAGCAATGAGCGTGGCAATGCCAAACGGACGCACCCCTCCAGACTGCGTATACTTTTGCTGGACACCGGCAACGTATTTCGTCAAGTACTCAACACTAACGGCATCCTCCAAGGTCAATCGATGAGACTGCGCCTCGACTCTGGCCTTGTCGACCAATATTCTCGCGTCGGCGTTCAATCCGGCAAACGCCAACAAGATGTGGTGGTCAACTTTGCATATCTTGGAGGGGGTGATCCTGGGGTCCTGGAGCTTAAGGGTTGTTCGCTTCTCGCAGCCCAACACAACTGTGTCTTTGCCCTTGACTCCCACGGCACAGGTGCCTCTCTTGACTGCTTCTGAAGCGTACTCGACTTGGAACACATGTCCGTCGGGGCTGGTACGGGGTTAGTACGAAAATTCGGCCATTGGTTGGGGGGCAATGGGTTCATGGATGACATACGAGAAAATCGACAATGCACTATCGTAGCCACTCATTCTGGATGCTCTTGTTGTTGGATGGTGGGTGTGAGGTTTTGAGAAAAAGTTGGTTGTGGATTTTTGCCTCTCAATTTTTTTGTTGATTAAAGAGACATGCTGAAGAAAAAAAAAAGACCTACGCAGCCACCATCAGCATCGCTACAACCATCACCAGCACAACCATCACCAGCACAACCGCCGCTAGCAGGGTATGGCAAAGAAAAAGGACAAGGGAAAGGATACCAAATCGGTTCCGCAAAGAGATAACTATGCGAGGGTGTCGCATTTGTACCAGGCTGCCCACCTCTTTGCTCAGGACAAACAGTATGCCTTGCTTGCACGAGCGTACTCGCGGAACCTCGACCTAGTGGCCAAAAAGACGGTGTTGAAGCTATCGCCGGCGCTCAAACGAACAATGTGCAAGGCGTGCCACACGGTGCTTATACCCGGCTTGACAATGACAATGTATATCGAGAACATGTCCCGAAACCAAGCGCCACACAATGATGTGTTTGTTCACAAGTGCCAGCAGTGCGAGAGTGTAAAGCGGTTTCCAATCGGCCAGGATCGCAACTACGTTGTATTCACAGAGAGGGAAGAAAATCAAACTACTACCTAGTCTTTGGGTCCAAACAGCCACCTAGTCCTTGTGTCTAGTCCTTGTGTCTAGTCCTTGTGTCTAGTCCTTGAGTCTAGTCCTTGGGTCCAATCATGTTTTCTGGTCTGACCCACTCATCAAACTCGTCACTCGTCAACATCTTCATCTCCAAACAGGACTCCTTCAAGGTGATACCTTTGGCGTGGGCATTCTTGGCAACCTTGGATGCATTGTCGTATCCAATCTTGGGGTTCAATGCCGTGACAAGCATCAACGACTCGTGCAACAACTTGTCAATCTTTTCCCGGTTTGCCTCGATACCCTCGACGCAATTGATCCGGAAAGACTTGGCGGCGTCGCCTAATAATCTAATAGAAGTCAATAGATTATACGCCATCACCGGCTTGAACACGTTCAACTCAAATTGGCCCGATGCACCACTGAATGTGATGGTGGTGTGGTTGCCCATGACTTGGGCACACACCATGGTCATTGCTTCACACTGGGTAGGATTAACCTTGCCCGCTAATAGAAATTGTTAGTATAATGGGTCGCACTGTGAACCATTCCCCCCCCTGACTTTACCAGGGCGGTGGGGTAGGAAAATGTACATACGCATGATGCTTGAGCCGGGCTCCAAGGCAGGCAACGACAACTCGCCGTACCCGCATCTTGGACCAGACCCCAAGTATCTAATATCATTTGCAATCTTGAACAAGGAAACAGCAACGGTGTTGAGGGCGCCACTGGCTTCCACAATGGCGTCGTGGGCAGCCAAGGCTTCAAACTTGTTTGGGGCCGTCTGAAATTTCAACCCAGTAAGACTAGAGACTTGTTGGGCAACCTTGACGTCGAATCCCTTTTTGGTGTTCAACCCCGTGCCCACGGCGGTGCCGCCCTGGGCGAGCAAGGATAATCTGGGCAATGTCTGTTCGATTCTCTCAATGCCGTAGGCCAATTGTTGCACATAGCCGGAGAATTCTTGTCCAAGGGTCAATGGCGTGGCGTCTTGAAGGTGGGTTCTTCCAATCTTGATGATTTCGGCAAACTCCTGGGCTTTTGCATCCATGGCATCTCTCAACGCTCTCAACTTGGGCAACAACTGCTCTTGGATTTCGGTGACAGCAGCAATGTGCATCACAGTTGGGAACGTGTCGTTGGAAGACTGCGACATGTTGACATGGTCGTTGGGGTGGACCGGTTTTTTGGACCCCCTCTCGCCGCCAAGAAGCTCGATTGCCCTATTGGAGATGACCTCGTTGGCGTTCATGTTTGATTGGGTACCGGAACCGGTTTGGAAAATCACCAACGGGAAATTGTCGTTGAACTTGCCCTCGACAACCTCGGTGGCTGCTTGCTTGATGGCATCGGCGAGGACGGGGTCCAATAACCCCAATTCCTGGTTCACAATGGCTGCTGATTTCTTCAACACGCCAAATGCCTTGACAATGGGGAGCGGCATCTTGAGGTCTCCGATTTCAAAGTTGCCCAAGGACCGTTGGGTCTGGGCGCCCCAGTACTTGTCTCCAGGAACCGCAATTTCACCAAAGGCGTCTGATTCAATACGTTTGTCTGACATGGTTGATGAGATGGGGTTCTTTTGCTCCTCCTCCTCTGTTTTTTTTTTTTTTTGAACCCGGAGTATATATATATGTGCGAGCAGATCCCGGACACACCCATTCCGGAGTCGGAAACGGAAAGGAATTCTATTACCATTAATGGGTGGGACGTCCTTCCGCTCATAGAAACTAGCTCACATTCACTATAAACAAATACTCCCTTATAAAAACTTGGATGCCTCACTCGCCCTTCTCTGCTCCACTCTTCTTGGCGGCTCAACCCTGGCGCCCGTCCAGTGGTACCAAAACCCAATCTCATGGGCCAAGATCTCTCCAAATCCCAACATCATCCCATTGATAAACGGCAACACCAAGTTGATGGCTCCCTTTTTTAGTATCGTCCAGAGATCGATCGTGTACGCCGGCTGCGGTGCGCTCAATGCCCGGCTTTCTTCAATGAGTTGCTCGGTGTGTAGCACATCGGCTTCGTTGACAAGACAGTCGGGAGAAAGCTGCTCTCTGAGCACCGTCAAGTCGTTTGCTACTGTGATGGGATCTGGGGTGGCGCTGGGGGCGTTGAGCACTTCGAGTTTAAAAGTGGCGGCTTCTTGAATGATTATATCGTGCTCTTGCTGGTGGTCATCTTGTTTGTGGTCATTTTGTTGCTGCTCTTCCATCTGCTGCTCTTCCGTCTGCTGCTCTTCCTTCTGCTGTTCTCCCGTCTGCTGCTCTCGCGGCTGGTTATGCTGCTGGCTCGAGGCCTCCGCGTAGGTTGACATTGCTCTGTTGGTGTCGAGAGTCAATACATTTTTTTTCCTCCTTCTCTTTTTTTTTAATTGTTGTTGCCCCTACTGCTTTCAAAAAGTTTTCCGTTAAACACTAAAACTATCTATTCTTTCAAACCAACAGACTTGCCCTCCCTCAACCTCTTTTCGGTCAAGGCGGCAATGATGGCAGCTCCAACACCACTGCCGTCCTCGGCGGGAACAATGACAATGGGGTCTTCCTTCTCCTCCCACTGGAAAATGTCTCTCAATGACTTTGCGGCTCTCACCTTGAAATCGGGGTACTTGTTGTAGACTGACCCGTCAGCGGCACAGTGGGCCGTCTTGTAGCCCCTCTTTTTACAAATGGCGGCGATTCCGCACACAGACAATCTGGCAGACCTCTCTCCAATCAACTCGGCAACACGGCGAATCACCTTTCTTTCCGGCACCGTGGTGGTGATGCCCAACACTTCCTCAAACAACTCGGCAACGTCAGACAAGTTTTCAAATGGGTCCTCCTCGATCCGGGCGGGGAACGACGTGTCCAAAATGTAGGGCTTCTTCAACTTGGACAAGTCCTGGTTCTTAAACATCAACTTCTTCTCCTCGGCCAACTCCAACAAGACCAACCTCAATATCTCGCCCAAGTAGTAGCCCGAGTTCATCTTTTCAAACGACTGTTGGCCGGGCTTGGGAGACTCCTTGTCGATTTGGACATCGAACCTGGTTCTAGGCAACACCTTCAACTCGTTGTCGAAAGCGCCGTATTCACAGTTGATAGCCATGGGCGATTCCGGGGGGATATCGCTGGGGCACTTGTCGGACAATTTGGGAATGTCCTTGACAACATCGTAGTAGGCACCATTGACCCCGGTACCAAAGATCAACCCCAACTTGGCCTCGGGGTCGGTGTACATGGAGGCCACCAATGTGCCGGTGGTGTCGTTGATCAAAGCCACAACTTCAATGGGAACGCCGACTTTTTCAATGGCCCTTTGCAACATGGGGACAACATCCTTGCCCTCAACACCTTCAATTGCCCAGCCCTTGGTCCATCTCTGCAATACACCCTGGTTGATGGACCGCTGCGAAGCGGGGTACGAGAACGTGAACCCCAAAGGCAAGGTTTCCGTGCATCCGTCGGGGTAGATTTCGTCAATGAATTTCTTCAACGAGGTGGCAATAAAGTCCCACAACTCATCGCTGGACGCAGTTCTCATGTGGTGGGGCAAGGGGAACTTGGACTGCGTGGTGTCGAAATCCCTATTGCCTCCAAGCTTGACCAAAACCACACGCAAGTTGGTACCACCCAAGTCAATGGCCAAGTAGTCGCCGGTTTCCTTGCCGGTGGGGAAATCCATCACCCACCCGGGGATCATGGGGATATTGCCCCCCTCCTTGGAAAGACCCTTGTCCAACTCGGTGATGAAATGGTCGACAATCTCTCTCAACTTTTCGCCAGAGACGGTGAATTCCTTCTCCAACTCCTTGATTTCCTGAAGCAATTGGGGTGGCACATCGGTGAAGGTGCCCTTTCTATGGCGAGGTGGTTTGGGACCTAAATGAACCATACTTTGCTATGCTATGCTGATTAATATAATGTGTGTGTGTATGTGTGTTAAACAACAAGTGTGTGTGTTTTAGTATAAACCAATTACAACAAAGGGAGGGGGGGTAGGCAGACAGAGGTACCAGCTGGGTGGGAGTGGGATTATATACTCCGTGAAAACTGCGAGAACGCTGAACAACAATAAGTCGTGCAGAGATGTTGGAATTTTTTTTTTATTATTTTTTCTCTCTCTCGTTCCTTCCCCAATTTACTCTACACAAAGACGGATGATCTAAACAGGAGATTATTCCGAAACCACCGTTACCTGATGGACTTGTACGCCGCTCACCTGACGAGCATTATCGTGCGATTTTGCTGGGGCATACAACATAGGACGTGTGTCGTGGGGGAGAGGGACAAGTAACCCTCCCCCCGCCCCCCACTCAC
>JAKTZW010000043.1:0-10932 GCA_030579015.1 Zhuliangozyma blackwelliae | reverse complement strand
GTGCCCGACACATTGTACAACACATCAATCCCGAGCTTAAAGTAATTGTGAAACTTGAAATGCGACATATTCTTCTCAACCTCCTTGAAAACCCCCGGGAGGTGGTTGTGGATCAATAACCGCGAGTCAAACTTGTTGAAATAGTCGTCGGGCGGGCCTAAAATGTTAACCACCTCCTGTTGAGTAGATTTCCCAAGCACAATCGTACTGCTCTTTTCACCATCCTTGACAATGGTGATTGTCCCCTGGCTCAAGTCAACCGCAAGCTTTTTGGTACCCTCAACGGCAACGGGCACCGCCTTGGCCGTATAGTCGTCCCACGAGTTGCCCCTATACAACGCGAGCGACTCGCAAACAACATCGCTCGAGTTTTCCCAATTCAACAATTGCGATAGCTTGGCATTGTCGTCCTTGTCCTCAAGCTTGCTCAACAACTCTTGATGCCCAATTTTAAACTTGAACGCCACCCCGGGGTACGACAAGATATATGTACTGGTGGCAGTGTTCAACTTTCCCGGGTACGTGGGACCAAAGATTCGGTTGTACACAGCCTGAAAAGTCGGGCCGCGGGACGTGAGGGTTTGAAACGTCGATCTCGAGCTCAAAGAGCTAAACGACGCCGAGGGGTCCACAATCGTGCTGCTGCTGCCGGAGTTGTTGTTGTTGTTGTTGTTGCTGCTGCTGTTGTTATTGCTGCTGTTATTGCTGCTGTTATTGCTGCTGTTATTGCTGCTGCTGTTCCTATTTGTCGTTGTCGTTGTGCCAAACACATTCTCGCCCTCCTCAAACTCGTTGAGACTCTGGTTGTTATACACCAACCGGAGGAGCTTGCCGTCGTTGCCGAGAAACACCTCCACCAAGTCCAACACCTGTTGCTTAAACACAAGGCGTATCTTTAAATCAGACACCGTGACAAAGATGGGCGTGTTGTGAAAGTCGGTTTCGGAGTACGTCACCTTGAACTTGTACTTGAACTGGTCGAGGTGGTTGATGATGCTGTACATCGAAGCCCCTAGCTTGATGTGGTTGCCAATACCCTCGCCGGGCTTGACTATTGTCTCATAAATCATCTGAGGAGTACAAGTTTTGCTGCCGTTGTGTGCGTGACTTGCTTTAAGATGTTGGGTCAAACCCCCCTTGTGATTGCTTTGTTTGTTTTTGTGTTGAGGGGGTTCACCTTTTTTTTTTTTTTTTATCCTTTCCCGATAAGACGCGAGATAAATTATTACCAGCTCTGGGCGGTGGGCTCTGGGCGGTGGGCTCTGGGCGGTGGGCTCTGGCTACAGGCGCAGGAGCCAAGGTTCTATAAACAGGGTTCACCCTACATCAACTAAGTATATCGCCTAGCGAGATCTTGGATCGGTTTTCCACAACCGCTGGAATAACGGGGGGCTTTTCCTCCTCTGGAGTGTACACATTGGTCACCCTGTCGTTTTGGTCTTGTATACCATAGTTGGATCCGTCCAACGGCTCAAGCAAATCGCTCATCCCTGAACTTATCCGTTCAATATTGTGGTAGCACGACTGACACTCCACACCCTCATCTCCCTTGTCTCCCTTGGCCCACCACATTGGTGACGTGTCGGTGTGACATTTGCCGCACGTGTGCTTTGTGGCAGCATACTCGCGGGGCTTGTCGTTGTAATACATTTTGCAGTGCTCGCGGTAGTTGAGGGCGCGGAGATTGGGGCCCGACGTCTTTGACGTGTTGGTCCGCACAATATCCTCCAAAAACAACTGCACCAACGGCTTCAACTCCCCGCCATGGACACGCTTGCCCAATGTGCGCATGCTCAACACGGTGTCTTTACCTTGGTCGTGCTGCGGACACACCAAAATCGGCTTCAAGTTGCCCACCTTGTCCTCCACCCTCACCGCATGCGAGTCCTTTCCAACCACCTTGAACCCGAGCTTAAAGTTTGGCGAATCCTGGGCACAAGTCACGTGGTACGTCGTTGCGTCCTGGCACAAGTCACAAACAACCATTGCCCCGCTTCGCGACTGGCATATCCCGCACATTGACTTGTCATTGGCCAAAAACACCCGCGATACGCCGTCTACAGCAACACTGCTGTTTTCCAGCAATGGCTTTTTGAAAAGGACATGCTCGGCATTGAATGCCGCGCACAACAAATGACACCACTTGCCGGTATCCACCAGCTTCAAGTAGTCGGGCCGCACAAAGGGCGACCCCAAAATGCTCAATTCATAGTTGGGGTCGTTGGCGTAGCAGAGACAGCACGTGTATATGGCCGACTTGATGGGCTTCAAGTCATTGACACAGGGCTCGCAGAGCCACTCCTTGACCGGCTTTTCATCAACGGCAATCCCGGCACACGAGGCATGGACATTGACCCCGCAGTTGGAGCATATAAGCATCTCGAGAATGGACAATGGCAACGTGTCGTGCTCGCGGCACACGCAGCATTTCCGGTCCTGGGGGGAAAAGGGGACATTGAGAGATGTCAAGTACGGCACCCGCAAACTGTGCAACGGGGTATAAATGTCAACCAACTGGCGGCTTCGGAAATTCTCCACAATATCGGCGATTGTGCTCTCGGTTAGTTTCCACTCCTTGCTAGCGTGCAAGTCTTGCGGGGGCTGATAATCCTTGCTCACCAAGATGCCCATGCCGGTGTCTGTCCGGCTCAGGGGCTCAGACACTGGTGTGGGCTTCTTGGAGGAGAAAGTGGAGGAAGAGTCGCTCTTTTCTTCTGCCGCCACCCTGGGTTTCTTGGCCCGCAGCGACAGCGACAGAACCAGCGACAATGTGGGCGGTGATGGCCGTTTTCTGTCCCTTTCGGTCTTGACCGGCGATTTTGTTTCCGACTTTACCTTTAGCGCACTCATTGCTGATGCTTTTACATCTGGCGTACTCCGCACCTCGTCAACTGCAGAAGCAGAAGTAGTAGTAGTATTGGTGGTAGCAGCAGCAGCAGCATCCCCGCCATTTTTCCCAGCGTGCTCCATAATTGCCACCGCATCCTCAAGCAACTCGAGTTCCACTTTTCGTTTCTTTGACTTTTTGAGCACTTCTGTCGGTTCTTCCCACACAACGGCATACCGTCTCCACAACCGGGCGCACCTAAAGCACAATGCAACAACTTCGTTCTTTTCATTCAACTTTTTGGCATCGTGTCCAGTGACACGGAGCCATTGCGGCGATTGGTGTGACTCACAGTGTTTGCACACAAACTGCGTGTCTTTTTCGTGCGCCTTGGAGTCCTCATACGACGAATCGTCTCCCGGGTCGGCCAACTCGTCCGGCACATGGGCGGGCTTGGGCTTGCCCTCTTCCTTTACGGTGTTTTGCACCTTTTTCTGAATACGGCCCTCAAAGTTGCCCCAAATCTCCCGCCCATTCCTTGTCTTTTTCCACAAGTAGTAGAACCGAACAATCATCGCCACCGGCTGGGTCTTGACTCTCTTGTATACGGGGTACAACTCACTCCCAAACGCCCTGACTCCAGCTTCAAAGCGCCTCACTTCTTCCTTGGTGAATACGGGTTCGTTCAATGATTTCTTGGTTAGCTTTCGCGCCACCGCCAATGCCTCGTCAACATTGTCTCTGTAGCGCATATAGTATAGCACTATGGCATCCATAAAGTTGGGCGAGTTGGGCGATATGCCTATACTCTCGGCAATCGGCGCACACTTGGCAACGTACTCGTCCAAACGCTGGAAATTGTCCTCAATGTCTATTTCGGGGGTCTTCCAAAGCAAAGTACACGTCTCGCCCTCTCCATCATCGACCCCGCGCTCAACATACCCCTTGGGCCTGGGTTGCAACCAGGGTGGGTACTCTCGGGGATCTGTGTCGGCAAATTCATGCGGCACCTCCATCTTCTTTTCCAAAACCTCTTCTTCAACCTTTTTCTTTTTTGCAACTGCCTTCTTTTTTGGCTTTTCAACGTCATAGTACACAATGGGGTGTCCGTCGCACTCGGGGATATATGTGGCCTGGTGCTTGGCGCCTAGTCGGGTGGACGCCCGCGGGTACGGCGACCTGTCGTCAAGATCCACCCCGTCTTCCAACCGCGCATACTGCCCGAGGTATCGCATACACCAATCCTCCTTTACCCTCCGCTGGTCAAATGTATTGTTTGCGTCTTTTTTGAGAAAGGAAATGGCGCGGGTCTCGTATTTCGGCACCTTCATGGCCGCTTCGGATGTGGGTACGGGGGTGGTTCCCGTTTCCAACGCACTCAAAACGCTCAACTCGTCCTGCAACAAGTCCTGGTTCGAGCTCTTATTGTCCTGCAACATCAAAATCTTTTTCTGGTGGTATTCCATCTCGTGCTTTTTGGTGCAAGACGCACAAGACCAGCTGAACCCGCGGCTCGGTTTGCGGATCAAGGGCGGGTCGAGGCAAAACATGTGGTAGTACTTGCGACACTCGACACAAGACACCGAGTCGTCACTGTCGCACCACTGGCCGCACACTTCGCAGTTGCACGAATTGGCGGTAAATGTGTTGATAAGCGATTTTGTCCTCGTGGCCTCAACAATGATAAACTCAAACCGCTTGTTCAAGGCTATTAGAAAGTTTCGGCTCTTGCTCCCCGCCACCTCGGCGTACTGTAGGAGATTGTTGGTGGACAAGACATCGTAAAACTTGATCATGTACCGGTCAAACAACTTGTCAAAGTAGAAATGGTTGGGGTGCTGGGTATACGAGTCGAGTGCGCTTGCCGGCGTGGCGGCTTTTCTCAGCTTGTTTTCCAACTGGTAATCATCTTCAATGTCCTGCTTGTGCCTGACAGACACCACTCCTCGGAAACTGGTCAATGGGCAGGTGTCGGTATGCATGGATGCAAACAACAACCGCGAGTCGTTGGTGGTCTTTGATATGTCCCGCGGCCGGTAAAACCACTGCACTTTGAACTTGTAGTCCTTGGCGTCCACAACCGTTTGTCCCGCCTTTTTCTCCTTGCCCGCCTCGTCTTTATGGACAAACCCCATGATCCTCCCTATATAGTATGGCTCGCCGGGCGGCTCGCTAATCATGTAGATGCACAGACCTTTGGCAAGGGAGAAATCGGCCCTCTTTTTGCGGCTCGGCGCCGGGAACTGGTTGGGACACACCAATGTCTGCGTTTCCAAGTTGATATACGCCCCGTCCAACACTAGTTTATGGGAGAAATGGTCGCTTGTCTTGATGGGCGGTTGCCAGTTGTCAAAGCCCTTGGCCTCTGGCGGCGTGGTTGATTTTTTCAGCCTGGGTTTCTTCGGTATGGAAGAGGAAGAGCCACTGCTAGCGGCCGAAGTTGTGGATGCCGTGGAGTCGTAGTCGGCATTGAGGTCGATAGAGTCGTTGTACGACTTGTTTATAGTTGCTTTCCTTCTGGGTCGAGAGGCGGACATGTCTTGGTATATGCTTGAAAAAAAAAAAAATGTGTGTGGGAATAGGGAAAACGACTGGAGGGGAGGGAAATGCAATAACTTTTGTGGGGGTGGATCGGAAAGGGTAAATGACTAGCTTCAACCGTTCTAGCAGTCACGCCGTCAATCGTATGGAAGGAAAAGGTGTGACAGGTGTCAACGGGGGTGAATTGAAAGATGTGGATGAAGAAGAAGAAAGTAGTAAAAGGTAGTAGGGAAGAGGAAAAAAAAAAAAGTTGTCGATATTCGTTTGATCCTCAACGACAGGAAAGAATGCAAGCCAAGCAGTTCATGGTGGAAGGAGGGGGGAAAAGGTTTTTTGGTCTATACTCATGCTGCTCTACACAATCCCCTGCTTCAACTTTCTCTCTATAGCCTCTATTTCATCGACGCTGGCGGCGGTTTCTAGTTTCTTGAGCAAAGCCTGCTTCTCCTCCTCCGTAAGCTTGTCCACAACGCTGTGCAACTGTTTCTCGGACGACTTGGCGCCATCCACTATACCCGCTTTGCCCAAAATGTCCAAGGCGACGTGGTTAAACTCGCACAGGTACTCGCCAAAAAGCGCCACCGCCTCATCTCGCTCCGCCCGCTTCACCCTCTTAAAGTCCAACACGGCGAGTGTCGGCACAAGCCATATCATAAAAGCTCTATAGTGTGGAAGCTGGGTGATGGGGTTGCCCGTGAGCACCAACGTTTCTAGTTTGGGGAAAATCTCTCGGAAATGCAGCTGGAACTTGTGGATATTGTTGTTTGCCAACGAAATGCTTTTTATGCTATTGTGCTTGGTGAAGGTCTCGTCAATGTAGGCTATGCTATTGTTGGCAAGGAGCAACGTTTCAAGGTTATAAAAGTGTTTCGGCACCCCGCCCAACGCAACCAAGTCGTTATTGGTCAAATCAATCACCTGGAACCTGTTGTCGGTGATGCTCAAGTTTTCGATCATGGGGATGTTCAAGTCCCGTAGTAGTAGCGTCAACCTCTTTTCCGGGTTGAGCACATTAGGCGCGTCGTGGATCACCTGTGCTGTCAATCTCATTGGCGATGGGGATCTGGTAATTGACCTTTTATTCAAAGTGAACTTTAAGCAACGAAAAAAAAAAAAAATTATCAACAAAAAAACAAAACATCTCCACCATTTTTGTGACAGCACAAGAACTCAACAGAACTGAACAGAACAGAACAGAGCAAAAGACATCCACAGATACACCAAACCAAATTGAACGCGACCATGATTCAGCTCGAGGACCGAGATGTGCCGGTAATACCTGGAGAGAGACTACCTCCCGACGAGGCGCACGAGTTGCGCTATATGGTGTCGGAGTTGTTGGGCAGGAGAAACATATCCTTCCCCGGGTCGCAGCCCGTTTCGTTTGAAAGAAAGCACTTGGAGGAGACATTGATGAACCGGGACTACTTTGTGTGCGAAAAAACCGATGGGTTGAGATGCTTGTTGTTTCTCATCAATGACGCCCAAAAGGGCGAGGGGGTGTTTTTGATTACTCGCGAAAACGACTACTACTATATCCCCAACATCCACTTCCCCCACCTCCACGAGACCAAGGAGAAAAAGACATTTCACCACGGAACGATACTCGACGGCGAGTTGGTGTTGGAAAACAAAAACGTCAGCCAGCCCGTATTGAGGTACTGCATCTTTGATACCTTGGCCATGAATGGCAAGCAAATGTTTGAAAAGCCCCTCGCCAAGAGGCTCGGCTACATTGCCGAAGAAGTAATGAAGCCGTATGACCAGTATAAGGTGAGTAACCCCAAGGAGGCCAGCTGGCCCAACGTTCCGTTTAAAGTCGGGTTCAAGGCGATGCAGGTGTCGTACCACGCCGACGACGTGTTGAGCATCATGGACAAGTTGTTCCATGCGTCGGACGGGCTTATTTTCACCTGTGCCGAGACACCGTATGTGTTTGGCACCGACCAAACACTTCTTAAATGGAAGCCGGCGGAGGAGAACACGGTTGATTACCAGCTCGAGTTTGTTTTCAACCAGGTCCAGGACCCCGATTTGGACGAGAGGGACCCCAGCTCCACGTATACTGACTACGACAGCAAACCTGACTTGATCAAGTTGCGGGTGTGGCAGGGGTCCAACGTGCACACGGACTTTGCCCGGTTGGATTTGAGTGATGAGGACTGGGAGAGACTAAAGGCATTGCAGCAGCCACTACAGGGCCGCATTGCCGAGTGCCGCCAGTCCACCACAAAAAAGGGGTATTGGGAGATGCTCCGATTTAGAAACGACAAGTCAAACGGCAACCATGTATCGGTTGTTGAAAAGATTTTGGTGTCGATCAAGGATGGGGTGAGGGAGAAGGAAGTTGTTGACGCGTGCCCAAAGATACGCCAGGCGTGGAAAAGGAGAGAAGCCGAAAGGAGGACGAGGCACAGTGTGGGCCATCAGCTGCAGGGGCATCAGCTCCATGGGCACCAGCAGCAGGGGCACCAGCAGCAGGGGCACCAACAGCGACAGCAGCAGGTGCCGCCACCGCAGCAACCTCCAAAGCACCACCAACTGCAGCAACTGCAGCAACTGCAAGAGCCGCCTGCCAAGAGGCAAAAGGTTGAAAACGGCAACAGCAGGAATGCGAGAGAAACTCCTCAATTGGACGATATACCCACATACGAGGACAGCGATGAGGATTGAGTGTATTGTGTATGTAAATATAACTTGTCATGTGATATTACGTGTGTGTTTTTGACGCAAGCTCCCAAGCTAGCTCCCCGTTGCTTTGTAGAGGGCACAAATCAACGCTCGAGGTTTATGTTCTTTCCAAACTTGGCGTACAACTCCGTCTTTAACGTGTCCAACTCGGCGTTATACTTGTAAACAAGATCGCTAGCCTCGCCAATCTTGTCGTTCAACTTGTCGTTATCCACCTCTATCTTTTCCAATGCCTTGTCCACTCGCAAGAGCATAAATGCATCACCCACTCTGTAATGCACCTTTTCATCTTCGTCGAGCAATTCCATCTCGAGCGACAAGTCGTCGAGGTACTCTTTTTCGGTACGGAGCTTGTCTAGCAACGCCGTTTGCGTATCCTTTTTCGATATGATGGTGCTAAACTTGTTGATTTTCTGTTGGTCCTCCCATGTCACCTCTGCAGTGTTGCGTTGTCCTTCTGGTAGTAATTCCATCGTGGTGGTACGCAGATATACTCTTGTTCGCTATGTTTGTCTCTCTCTCTCTCTCTCTCTCTCTTTTGAATAATTTTTCTAGATTTTTCTTTTGCTCCATGAGAGACAGCCACCATGGAAAGAGGGAACAAATACGTTTCTTCATCGAGTGTACGCATGGCTTGAAGCTGGCTATGCCAGTCGTACGTATGACCGGGTGAGCCAGGAAAAGCAAAGAGAAAGGGAGAGGGGGACTTTTTTTTTGGAAAGTATTGGCAGCAGAGGCGAGTCGCTTGGAGCTGGTTTGGCTGTAGAATATCACCAGTCATTCCAGCAACGTTTTCTCAGCCTTGCCAACCATGTCCAATCGAGCAAAAGTGTTGGCTCTGCCCATTGCCCATTACCCATTGTCCACTGCCCATTGCCCTGTGAGGCGTGTGGAGGGGGAGGAGTTGAATGACTTTGTTTTGTAGTAGCTCACAAACCATTTCAGCCGCAGCAGTTCTCAAACAAGCCAGGACGTTTAATCAAGACACAAGACATATTGTCTATGCCCTCTAAGAGCCGGGCCCTTTGTGGCGGTGCCTCAAGCGTATAACCCTAAATCGTATGAGGTCATGTTTTGGTAAATTGGTACACACACAAACTCTCTCTATGGGCGCGCAGAATTTCATGTTATCCCCGGTGGGCTTGGCAACGGTGTCAAAACATACTCCCTCACAGGGTATGGTGCCCGGGGGGAAGGTGTGTGGAGAATGGAGTAGGAAACCAGCACCGGTCCTTTTCCCTTGTGGGGAGGGGAGAGCAAGGAAGCACCGGTCACTCTATTGTTTATCCCCCGTTCCCCATTGTATGGACCATTTTTCTTCTCTTGCTTGTGTGGCTAAGCCGAACGTGTGGAGCGCCCGTCGGGTTTAAAACTTAAAGTCGCGCCGTGTGACACAAACAATAAGGGAGGGTCAAGCGGCGATCACGCCCCAAGCCACTCGTGCCTCTGCCTGTGTGTGTGTGTGTGTGTGTGTGTGTGTGTGGGTGCCTGTGCCTTTGTGTTTTGTCATATAATAGGAGTCAGGATCCCTCTCTCCCCCACCTTTCTTGCGCGCGGCTAGGTTTACAAACCATTCACCCTAGCTATGGCTTTCATATCCAAGGACTCGGGCATTGCTGCCTCAGTGTTTCTTGCATTATACGTCATCTAC
Organism: Zhuliangozyma blackwelliae; assembly: GCA_030579015.1. Classification (NCBI taxonomy): domain Eukaryota; kingdom Fungi; phylum Ascomycota; class Pichiomycetes; order Serinales; family Debaryomycetaceae; genus Zhuliangozyma; species Zhuliangozyma blackwelliae. The sequence goes on along the minus strand of JAKTZW010000043.1, from coordinate 1,222 downwards.
ACCGCGTTCACCATCAAAGTTGTTATTGAAAAGGGGTGGAAGTCCATCTACATGTCCCTCTTGGTGCACGGCATCTTTAGGATCGGGGGCCAGTTGTCGGGAGTGGCGTTTGCGTCCTTGGGATACAAACACTACCAATGGTTGATTGCCTACCTCGTGTTTAGCGCCGAGGGGTACTTTATCTTAATCTTGACTTCCTTCCACTTGATTGCCCAGGCCCAGATCGACGTGGTGGGAAAATCTTGGATCCGTCCCGAGCGGCTGGTGACCAAGGAGGCAAGGCGGACTGCCGTGGGGTGGAGACAGAAATTGCGGGCCAACTACCCCCCGGCCACCGTGTTTCACCTCTTGTTGATTCCGGCCAACTCCATGATCATTGCCGGGGGCTCGATTCTCACTGGCGTGCTGATTGCCAACCCCAACCCGTCCAAGGTGCGCACCTCGCAAGCGTTGAGGACCACAGGCCAGGCGATATTCTTGTTGCAAACCGTGGTGGCTATATTTCTTGCCGCGTATGTGTATGCCAAGGAAAACTTGCGCCACCACAATGTCTACAGTGTCTTTTTGGTGGCGCCCTTTATCACCATTAGAGGTATCTTTGGCGTCTTGTCAATCTACTTGAAAAAGATGAACTACTACGACTTGAGCAACTATACTGGCACCGGGTTGGACGCCAACTTTGTCACCTACGAGTACGTGTTGGCAACAACCATGGAGTTTATCACCGCCTCCATCTACATCTCCAACTACTACTTTGACAGGAGTATCAAAAAGTCGAAACCGGTCCGTGATTCCGAAAGCGACGTTGAGTCGGAGCAAGTGCATCAATCTGCAGAAAAGAAGCAGCAGGAGTTGTGAGTATTGGGGGTGAATTATATATTCAAAATAAACAGTAAACACTATTGGTTCTTCCTTCCCTCCCTTCCTTCCTTTCTTCCTTCCTTCCTTCCTTCTTTATGTACATATATTTTGTTAGCCGAAAAGCGTTTGTCGCATCGGTCCCAATTGGGAATGTAGCGACACAAGGTAGCGCCCGACCAAATCGGAAACAAAAGTCGCGGTGTCTTGACGTTAGGAGATATCAAGCAGCTATATATAACCCCCCCCCTCTCCTCCTCCCCCCTTCTCCCCTTATTGCAGATACCCACACGGCATTCCAACTCCACCCACACACACCGCCACATTTTGCCACGAGGGGTCCACTCGTACCAACACTTTATAA
>JAKTZW010000042.1:0-11365 GCA_030579015.1 Zhuliangozyma blackwelliae | reverse complement strand
GTGCTGTAATCACGGCCATAGTTAAAGCCACCACCAATTTTTTTTATTCTGTTGCCACAAACAGCTTCCATTGGGTAAGAGCTTCAGCCGCTGAGGCAAAACAAGCTCAACAGGAGAATGCAAATCGGCTTGCCAAAGAACAAGAAGAGACTAATGCCAACGCGAAAAAACAGGCGAAGGACGCCAAAAAAGCAGTTGATGATAAGAGGCACGAGGATGAAGAGGAACTTCTTAAGAACATTCTCAAGCAGTTAGCAGACCTCAAAAGTGGCATGCATGTACTTAAACTGGCGGTGGAAAAGGTCCAGGCTGACCAGCGTGAACTTAAACTAGCGGTGGAAAAGGTCCAGGCTGTCCAGGCTGCCCAGGATATATATCATGCTGAACAAGAGATGGTCATTCATAGGTTGTCAAAAATTTTCCCTGAATCAGAGGTCAAAAAGGCGGAAGGTTAGTTTCAATTTCATTATTGGCTTTATATTTGTCTAGTCAATGCCGCTCAACTTCAACAGCTCTGTCCATGACCAACAGCTCCTCTTCCAACTGTTACACGTAGAGGTATTTTTCGGAGGCCCCTTGTTCACACTTCTTGTCGTCTTTTTCGCAATCACTTACAATCGCCCTTCAACTCACCCAGCCCGTCAAAAGAAAGCCCCTTTCTTCATACTGTTTCATTCTTTGTCGTAATCTTCTCCTCTCGATATATACTCACCACCACCACCCTCTCTACCCATCACACCAACTATACACTCCATCCTACCATTACATTTACCCACCTCATCTACAATACACTCTACTCCTCCACAACACTCTCCTCCACTCTCCACTACTCTCCACATATTCTGCAAACTTTTCCAATATTTCCACCAAAACTATCTTTCTCACAATTCTCTCTCTCTATTTCTCACACTCTACTTTTTCTCTCTTCAGTCTCTCACTTCCATCACGTGTCCATTCCCTATATGCAGGTCACTTACCCCCCATGTTTTCCACCCTCCAGCCACTTGTCCCTCAATCCATCCTGTCTTCTGTCCTCCCCATCACTCTACCATCACAGCTGTACTACTTCAAGCCTCCTATCTCATCTCCTTCCCAAGTTAGCTTCTCCTTTTACTCTCCATACTAATTCTCTCTCTGTTTCTCACTCTCTACTTTTTCTCTCTTTACTCTCTCACTTCCATCACGTGTCCATTTCCTATATGCAGGTTACTTACCCCCCCTGTTTTCCACCTTCCAGCCACTTCTACCTCAATCCATCCTGTCTTCTGTTCTCCCCATCACTCCACGATCTCAGCCGTACTACTTCCATCCTCCTATCTCTTCTCACCCCCAAGTTAGCTTCTCCTTTTCCTACCCATACTAAGTCCCCTCCACTCTATTTTTCTGCCCTCACAATCGTCTCTCTTTTTCTTGTCTCACTTCCATAATCTATGTCCTCCCTATATGCAGGTCACTTACCCCCCTGTTTTCCACCTTCCACCCACTTATCGCTCATTCCATTCATATTTCGTTCTTATCCATCACTCCACCATCACAGCCGTACTACTCCCTTGTCTCTACCACTACTCCTTCACCACTTGTCTTCTCCTCTTTATCTCCATACTATTTATCCTTCACTACCAATTTCTCGCTCCCTTTTTTCGGCTCTACTTTTTTCACTTTCCCACCCTTCACTCTCAACCAGTACACTTCCGACACAACAGCCACATATCCATCTTCCAATACCCCCACTTGCTAGCCCACCCAGCTTTGTGTCCTTGCCACTCAACCATCGCTCATCTCCACTTTAAATGCGTGTCTACAACATGACATCACCAATACTACTACCCCACTAACCGCACCAAGCACTGTCAAGATCACGCCAAAGCATGCAATACTGTTTCCTGCTCCAAAACTGTCAACAGAAGGAAGCTTCCTCCTCAGTGTCTTGATGTCACTCACTTTACTGCATCCTCTTGTGCAACTAACAACCCTTGCTCCTTCCTTATATGGACCCTAAACCTATCTCCCTCCATTTCACCAGAACCGCATTTACCTCCTCCACCATCAAAGCTACATCATCTGCGCATCATGGCCACTTTGTCAACAATTCCCACCGATACAGTCTTTGACTTGGCCCGATGTTATATTGGATCCCACTTTGAAACTGGTGCTCCATGTATGTCTACGAAAAATGGGACCGGCCACCCCAGGGCATTTGCAGAACACTATGTGCATCTTTCTATCGGCAACGACCCTTTACTCTCCAAAGACAAAGAAACGGTCCCAAATTATGCCTACTTCACAACACCCACTCGCTTAATTAGGCTTGACAAAGAACATCCCGACTGTCAATTTCAATTGCCAACTGCTGAGTTTCACGAGCTGTTGTCAGCACGTTCAAAGAGCAACACCACACTCGGCAGAGTGAGATTGGCTAGGGCTATAGCACTAAGTTCACTGCTCGATTTGGTGGATTCGAACACTACCCAATCACTGAGATTAATGAGAGTGAGCACTGCCATAACACCGGGTGCACAATTCATTTGACGTTTTCCGTCCAGTTTGGTCAAGGGGGTACTTCTACCCTCATCATTATACCGCCTCCTGTTTCACCACACATGCGGCTTTAAACTGTTTGCTTTCGACCGGTGCAGAAACTTGATATCCTTGCAGCTCACTCCACCTACGCAATTCCTAATATCAAAAGAGATTGAGAAACACTTGCTCCTGCTTGTGCGTGTTGATTGAAAATCGTCGTTCACTCAATTATACTTTCACTTCTGATGGAACTGGAAGTAGACCTCGCCATGAAGAAACACATCACATTCAAAGATTTCACATAGCCTTTGGAAACTTTTTTTGGGAATGCACTTTGAGTGCGGCCCTGTATGGTTTAAGAAGTTGTACTATTGTATCCCTTTCTTTGTGCTGCAGCAAAAGTCTTTTCAATCCAGCACGGCGCTTTCCCGCCGCCCCAGAACTGTTTGGCCGTTTGGTTTATACGGACTCCTTATATTTTACTTGGCTGTTTCTTTGTTGTAAAAGCTCCGCTCCTCATCTGGAAAGCAGGGAGGGTCTGTTGAACCGGTACGCTCAAAGGCTGCATTTTGCAGTGGCTCCTGGTTGGCCTGATCAAAGAGATAACCGAGCACTGGGGGAGACCAAAGCCAAGAAAACACGTTGAAATGACATTCACGCTTCCCCACGCGGCGCCAAATAAGTCGTACGATACAATGGGACAGTGGTGCACCCTTTTTTTGCAACAAAACAAGACTTGGCAGCCAAGAGAAAAAGAGACAGAGAGAGCGCTATTTAAAAGTGCACCATTTGGACAAGCGGCCATGCTTCCTACCCTGGCTCTTGAGTCCTTTTTGTGATTATAACTGTTATAAATTACACGGCCTTGCGATGGAGTAGGGCAGCTCTTTGTGTGTTTTAGCCGTCGACATTGGCGCCAATGAATCCTTTGTGGTGACAATTTTTGCTTGTTTATTGCAAAAAAAAAGGAGGATTGTCTAGAGGACGTTTGAGCGAGATGGCAAAGTGCTTTGATTTCTACCGTAGTCTCGATTATTTAAAGAAGTGGCCTTGCCCTGGTGATTTGATTTCCCAACATCATCAGCCAACATGCACGCCATCTACCTTTTCATTGCCGCCGCTCTTGCCAACACCGAATCCCTCTGGACTTTGACCAGAACTGTTGTCCGTACAGGCACTGGTGCTCCTGATTTGGAGTGGGTGAGTAGAACTGGCAGTCCTACCCCGGTCTCTACCCACACAGTCCATCATTCCCATGGTCGGGCACCTGCCGAAACCGGACCAGCTGCCCCAGCCTCTACTTGGACCTTGACCAGAATCCGGGAAGAAGATACGGTCGATTCGAATGGAGCATCCACCACTTATATGGTAACCGCTACCCGGACCGGGACTGGGTCTATTGATCTCGGGTGGTTGACTAGAAGTATTAGACTCAACTCTGAGGAGGTCTCTGCCGTTCGTCAACACACTGGTCGGTCAGGTTTATTACTGGTCTCGCTGGCATCAAGAAGCAGCTCATTGGCTTCTGAGTCGTCGGCCGCTGCTGCTGCGTCGTCGGCCGCTGCTGCTGCACCGTCGTCCGCTGCTGAGTCGTCGCCCACTGCCGAGTCGTCTACCGCATCGTCTACTGGCGCAGCAAACCCCGCCGCAGTTGTCGGTGGTGGTGCCTTTGTCTATGGCTTGGCTGCTTTGCTCATCTAACCGTGTGTGGCAAACCCTTGGACTGCCCGTGCGTAGCAAGCCTATCTCCGTCTTATACTACATATGCCCCCATTCCCCATTCTTTTTGTTGTTGTAAACACTCCACACCAGTCTGTGTGATCCGGCATTAGCTCGTCATCAATCTGTCCCTTTTATATATCTAGGCAAATTTAACATAATTACACAAACAAAAAAGACATCTATGACCAACCACTGCTCCACCTATTGGAACAACTTGGGCAAGTTGATCAAGCCCTGCAACGAGATATTGTCCTTGGTAACATCCGGACCCAACCCGGCATTGACAATTGTTTTAAAGATACCCTGGAAATAGGCAAGAATAGAGGGGTCGATTCCAGGGTACTCAAAGTTGGTGGTTCTGGTGGTGTGCACACATCCACTAACGGGAGAATTGCCGTTGAATCTGCCAATGATCCACGTGAGAGCAGCCGGGGCGCCCACCACGGTTTCGGTGAGGTGCCCATTCGTCAAATCCTCGTTAAACTCAAACGACCCAATTCCCCAGCTGCACCAGTTGGTGTATGTCTTTTTCGCATTGACAATTGGGACAATGTTGTCCAAGGTCCCGTGGTAGAGAAACAACGGGATCAGGGGCACGTAGTCCTTGCTCAAGTAGAGCAACCCATTGCTTTCCACCACGGACTTGACAGGTGTATCCTGCATGATGCTCCACCCAGGGGTGAAATACCTCACCGGGCCAGTAAGGAACGAGTTTCCGAAAAAGGCCACCAACGAGTCCAAAAGGCAGTGGCTGGCAATCGTGGAATACTGGACCCGCGACAAGATGTTTACCTTGGACTGGATGTACGCCTTGAAATCGGGGTACTCGTTGCCCAACCCGGCCAACGCGTTGGCCACGATTCCGGCAAAGGGCGTGCCGTCGGTGACTTGCGCGGTGGCGGTGATGTTGGTGACAAACCCGCCAAGGGCAGCGCCAAGCAAGTGGCTGCCCAACTCGGGGGCATAGTGTGGAAGCAACGACGCAGCCCACCCGCTGGCCAAAGACCCACCGGAGTAGCCCCACATGATAACCTTGGCGTCGGGGCTGATTCCGGTAAAGTTGGAGTTCAAGGTTGCCCGAATCGAGTTGAGCACCGCCTGCCCGGACTGGCGCCCCACGGTAAATGTCGACTTGGGACCCTCGTAGTCCGGGGTCACCACATAGTACCCTTGGTCCAACAATGCCGAAACGAAAACCATCTCGGTTGAGGTGGCAAGGGTAGTGGGGGGCGACCCGAACTGGATGGCATACGAGGGGGCACAGTCCAACTTGCCCGAGTCCTCGTACGTCTGGTACGAAACCACCTTGGCTGGGTCGGCATTGAATGGCTGGATAATGGTGGACACAATGGCGTTGGCGTTACCAAAACTATCTTCCGACCGGACCAAGATCTGCCAGGTATTGTTGGTCTTGAGCTGCGTCAACCCGTTCCAAATGGGGTGCGGGGTGTTTCTATACTTTAATATTGTACCAACCGGCTGGCTCTCGTAACCCACGGGGGGTTGGTAAAAGTTGTCATTTTCAGGGGTGGCAAGGGTAAGCGGACCGGCAAGCGCTTGAGCAGCAGCAAGGAGCAACAACCAGATGACTTGCATTGTTGGGACCTGAGGCGTTGACGACCAAGGAACCAGTAGGGGAATCGTCCTCGTATTTATAAGCTCCTGGAAATGTAAATGCCCAGTACTTTTCCTCCAACGGTACCCGCGGGCATTGAACCACCAGGCAAGGTGGGCACCCCCCCTCCCCCCTATTGGACAAAGAACAATGGGTCCTCTCTCCCCTCTCAAGTAGTCCTAACTACTTCTGGAAGTTTCATGTTTTATTTCCACAGTTTCATCACTCATTGTGTGGGGGTGTCTATTTGTGAATTTTTCCGGTACCAAACAATGCATAATGGAACCGGCCTAATGGGTTTTGTGGCCGAAATTTGTTCGTAACCTGGCCGAATAAATGGTTTCTTGTCGCTGGTTTGGGGAAGGCGGTGAGTGAGCCGGATGAGGCGGGTGTGTTGGTGGTGGTGGATGTGTTGGAGGAGGTGGGGAGCCGCGGGGTTGGAAACGCACCCTGTCAACATTGATGATGTCCCGTTGTAGTTCTCAACACCGGGCTTTTTCAACAACCACCTGGCCCTTGCTTGCTTGCTTGTATCTCAGTATTTCATCAACCCTCTGCTTCAGCATATCCTCCTCCCACCGCCTTCGACCCACAAGTACAACAAGCCACCATGTGTGTGTGTGTTGATTTAAAAAATATAGTCCAAATTCCAACCGAGTCGCCTCAAGGCGTCACTGCAATTCCAACACTGATCTGCACTCGATATCATGTGCTCTCTGCTCCTGTATAAAATCTGTTGCCATTGAACTAAACTACCCGCACCGATCCAAACGGTATAAACTTTACCGGTGCTGATCCCATCCCATCCCATCCCATTCCCCCCTGTTTCAATTCCCCTGGGCCGCCCCCCCCCTCTTACCCAAACTCGGTCCACACACGCCCATTTCTTTTTTGGTGGCGGAGAAAACAAAAAAACAAAACATAAAAAAAATTTGCTTTATATTTACATTTTCCGTTGTTTTGATTATCGCCCATCTATTCCATTCAATACAAGATCATTTAATGTCGGAAGCAGACTCTCACGTGCCTTTGGGACAGGAGGCTAGGTTGAGAAGTGAGATACAAAAGACTATACTAGACTTTGATCAATCGTATGTTGAAGAGGACGACAAGACTTTTATCTACAATACTTCCCGCGATGAATCACTAGACGACGACGATGATGACGATGATGACGATGATGAAGAAGAAGAAGAAGGCAAAGAAGAGGAAAACGACGACGACAATACCAGTTTTGAGGTCGAGGATACCAAAAGCGATAAAGGGGTTGCTGCCAATATCAACCCGCCCGCAACTCCCCCGCCAAGCGCGTTCCGGGACTTCCTCATCAAACACGAAATACCCCGAAAAGTATTCCACTCGTCCATTGGGATCTTCACCTTGTGGCTATACACGCTTGGCACCAGCACGTACCAAATATTGGCTCCCTTGCTTGCCTGCTTTGTCGTTGTCTTGACAAACGATTTGATAAGGTTGCACCACCCCGAGGTGAACAAGAAAATCACCGGTCTTATGTGGTTTATGATTAGAGAGAGCGAGGTCAACTCGTACAACGGCGTGTTGTTCTACTTGGCCGGAGTGTTGATTGCCCTCTACATGTTCCCCAAAGACATTGCCGTTCTCTCGATCTTGCTTTTGAGCTGGGCAGACACCGCGGCATCCACCATTGGCAGGCAGTACGGAAAGTATACCCCAAAGATTGCCGAGGGCAAGTCCTTGGCCGGGTGTGTTGCCAGCTTTCTTGCTGGCATTCTCTCGGCCTACTTGCTTTACGGCTACTTTATCCCCTCCTACAATGTCAACCTGCCAGGCGAGATATTCTGGACCCCATCTACGAGCAAGATCGGCCTTCACGCCTATGCCTTGCTCATTGGCGCCGTGGCCAGCTTTTCCGAATCGGTCAACTTGGGCATTGACGACAACTTTACCATCCCTGTCTTGAGTGGTACTTGTGTGTATTGGTTGGTTTGGGCTTATAGAGTTTGATAAATGCAATTATTTTATTTCTTTTCTTTTTTGGTAAACCTGCGCTCCATAGTCTAAACCGACTCGTTGGCAAACAACGCAGCATAGCCCTGGCCGGTGGACGTGCACATCGAAATCACCCCTAGCTCCTTGTTTTGTGCTCTCAACCCGTTGAGCAAAGTAGCAGTGACTCTCCCGCCGGTCGCACCCAACGGGTGGCCAATGGCAATGGCTCCCCCGTACGGATTCACCTTGTCGTAATCGAGCCCCAACTTGTCTATACAGTAGATGGATTGCGAGGCAAACGCCTCGTTCAACTCAAAAATGTCAATGTCGTTGTTCACCAACCCCAATCGAGCCAACAACTGCGGGACAGCCGCCGAGGGGCCAATGCCCATGAACGCCGAGGGGACACCAGCAACTGTGGACCCCACAAAGCGGGCAATGGGGGCAACGCCGATCCGTTCGGCGTGCGCTCTGGTGGTCAAAATGACGGCAGACGCACCATCGGAAATCTGCGACGAGTTGCCCGCAGTGGTGGTGCCGTCCTCCTTAAACACCGGCTTCAACGTGGCCAACTTTTCATAAGTGGATCCTGCCCTCACGCCGTCGTCCTTGGCGATGCTGACAAGCTCGGTCGCGCCCTCCTCCAAGGGTCTGGCCAACACAGGGATGATTTCGTGGGCAAAGTGGCCGCTCTCGGTTGCTCGTGCCGCCTTCAAGTGCGACAGCAAGGCAAACTCGTCCTGCGCCTGTCGCGAAATGCCATACTGCGACGCCACGTTTTCGCTGGTGATCCCCATGGGCATCAACACGTTCTTGGCCTCGTCGCTGGCCTCGTCCCTGAATGGCTCATAGATCCTGGTGGGGATACCGCGGTGGGGGAAATAGTCGTGGGTCATGGATTCCACCCCAGCAGCAATGGTGAACTGGTTCTCCCCCGTCATCAACGTCCCGGCCGAGTACGTGATGGCCTGCGCCGACGAAGCACACTGCCGGTTGATGGTGTTGACCGTGGTCTTGATGGGGAATCCTGCCTTTTTCACGGCCAACGCCGAGGCCTTTTGGCCGCCCAACGTCTGCAACACGGCACCAACAAGAACATCGTCAATGAGCTCGGGGTTGACGTTGGACCGTTCAAGCGATCCGCGCAACACCGAGTAGAGCAACTCTTCGGGAAACATCTTGGCGAGTCCACCCTTGATGGCTCTGGTCACCGGCGTTCTCAATGCAGACAACACGACAATATCGCTAGCAGACTTTTTCAACAACAGTGACATAATGGTGGCCTAATGATCTGGTAGGTTTTTCCTCCCCTCCTCAAGGGAAGTGGGAGTGGGGGTGGATCTGGTGCATTTATATATATTTATATGTATACATGCGGAGAAGCCTGGTTTTTGCATTTCCGCGTTTTGTTTTTTTTTCCATTGTTGACATTAAACCCAATTTCCGGATTGCGGAAGTGGGAGGGGAGGGGAGGTGGATTTATACACATCTACAGTGCGAAAAGGTCCCCAACCCCGAGGGGCCAGAATCTGGAGCACCCAGATCATATACAGATCAACGGCCCACCCATGTGGAAATGCACATGCGCCTCATTCCCGCACTCTGTCCCTTATTTGCACAAACTCGCTGTACGCCAAATGGTCCTTTAACCCATCGTACCGTTCCAACTTGATCCATCCGTGCTTCAACCCATCCTTATAAAACGCCTCCGCACTGCTCTGGGAAACGGGGTAGTGGGCCTTTCGCAAGAGGTGGTACAACGTAGTTGGCTTGTCCCACCCTTGCTCCTCGGCAACAGACGGTAAAAACGTGCCCGAGTAGTGCTCGCCGTCGTGAGTAAAGCTGATTTTCAATCCATGAAGACCAATCTCCCAGTCGTTTTGGTTGTGGATCGGGACAAAGTTGTTGAGCAACGTGACGCTCACCTCTAGGTGGGGCACCTCGCTAAGCTTGACTGGCGGGAACCGCGGGTCCTTGAATGCCGAGGTGATGGCAAACAGACGGACGCCTGCCTCAATGGGTTGCAGTTGGAACGTACCGATGCATCCCCTTAAAGCGTGGTTCTTGTTCCAGGTGATGAATAGTGGTGCGGACGCGGGGGTGGAACCGTTCTGCTCTCCAAGCACATTAACATACGCCTTCAACGAGACTGGCGTGTGCTCAGCGTTTAGTTTCTGGAGTAAAGTCTCAAAGGCATAGCAACACAATGCCTTCGACATGTCGGTGTCTATCTAGAGCTGTTGTTGTCAAGGTTGTTGTCAAGGTTGTGGTGAATGATGTGGCCAAGTTTGTCGTCTGGTTGTTGTCTGGTTGTCGTTGCAACTCGTTTGTGGAGAGAGCAAGAAAAGGGTGGCTTCCCCCCCCCCCTTATCTCATCAAAGTCGTGTGTTGTCCATTATCTCTACACATCTATTTCAAGCACCTGCAACTCCTCAAGCCTTTCAATGCTCATTAAAATCTCATTCACCTCGCTGGCGTAGTCGGCGCCCGTCTTGCGGGGAATCCGGCAGTACGACAAGTCCAAATGCGTCAACCCTTTTGGAAATATGCCCCCCGTCACTTGCAAGTAAAAGTCGGTCAAGTAGTTGCCCCGGAGCCCCAAATGCGTCAACGATGGCGGGAACGGCTGCAAGTTGCTTAGTAGGTTCCGCGACAAGTCCAACTCCGCCAAGCGGCTAAAGAACCGGCACTGGAAACTGGGCATCCGCATCAAGTTGTTGGCGGCCAAATTCAACTTGCTCAAGCTGTACTCCACGCCGCCGCCACCTCCCGTGAGGTCAAACTGGACGAGGTTATTGTTTGACAAGTCCAAAGTTTCGAGGCAAACCAAGTCTTGCCACAAAAACGTATAGCTGTTTAGTATGCGCAAGTTGTTGTTGGAAAGGTTGAGGCTGGTCAAGCTGGGCGGGAAATGCAACATTGTCAAGTCGGTGATTGAGTTGAAGGAAAGGTCCAACGACTTCAAGTGCCGGCAGTAGTGGTGCTCTCCCAAGTGTTTGACCAACTTGTCGGGGTTGTACAACTGCAACTGAAACTTTTCAATCTTGACCTCGCTGTAGTTGCACCCATTGTCCACATCGCCGCAGTACTTTAGCGAAAACAAATGCAACTTGCACTCGGCAGATTTGATATAGTCAAACAACGCCCTGATCAAGCGCTGGTTGTGCACATCTGACGTCAACTCGAGCTTGAGGTTGATCTTGCTGGTGCACACGCCAATGTAGTCAATCACGCCCTGGTTCAAAATGCGGCGGATAAACAACAACTTGTCGCTGGCGCCAGGCCCATCAACAAGAAAGATGGTAAACATTGTCGGCTTAACGACAATGCCGTTGCGCACGAGGTATGCTACTTCCTCAAGAGAAATGTGGGTTGCGCTGTGGGCGCTGTTGTCGAGGTTCCTGCTGTTGGTCAAGACTAGTTCGCGGTTGCTATAGTAGCTCCTTATGGCCGCGTGCTTGATGGCCCGATACGGGTCCCCTGGAATGGTCCAGAGCTCCAAGTTGTGCAACTGAAACAAGCAGTCCAACTCCTGGG
>JAKTZW010000041.1:0-12793 GCA_030579015.1 Zhuliangozyma blackwelliae | reverse complement strand
GGGGGAAGGGGGGCAGAAAACTACTTTCGCAAATCAATTCTTTTGACAACCTTCTTGACCTCCTTCTTCTGTCTCTCCTTCTGTCTTGCCTCTTCTATCTTGTTGATGTACCCCATGTACACAACCACCTCAGCCACAAGGACCAACAACCCAAAGAATATGGTGAGTAGTGCCCTATAGCTATCCCTTAGCCCCCACGACGACCCCGTCCAGTACCAGATGGCGTACGAGACACTGGCAACGGAGATGATTATATTGACAATTGTGGTGAGCTGCTCCTTGAGCTGCTTTGTCTGTTGCGAGGGCGACACCAGCTCGTCGACGCCTGGCTTTGCCTCGTACAACGTTTCATACTCTGGTGCCGGGTGGATCAATCGCTGGTACTCCTGTTCCCTAGCCTCGAGACGAAGTCTCTCCATTTTCTGAATAAACTCCTTGGTCTTTGGTTGTTTGTATGCCTCATAGGGTTGGATGTGTAGTTTCGTCTGTTTGATCAAGTCGAGTAGCGACGGCGTGGGTTTGCCTCGCTTGTAAAACTCCACAAGGTCGGCGTGGGACATGACGTTTTTTGCTAGTAGGTCTTTCTTAAAGTCAGGTTCGACACTTGAGCTGGTTATAGTCTCCCTCAACTTGTCTGTCAATTTAAACTGCGTCATGGTGATGGTGATGCTTTCCTCCTCCTCCTCCTTCTCACCCATTTTTTTGTTCATTCATTTTTTTCGGCCCAGTAGAGTGAGAGACGGCCATATCACCTGCCTCCAATTTGCGTGCTGGCCCTGGAAACAGTGGGTTGACTCCATCCCAGACTCCGAACGCTAGTCTTTACCATACAGGGTGATCCTACAGTTTCCCCCCCTGGCTCCCTGCCCCCTTCCCTCCCCAGCAAAGTCCTCAACTGTCTTGGAACCAATATCTGGCATCGATGACGTGCCAAGCGAGTCTCACATTCCTTTGTTTACATTTCTCCTTATTTAGTTTTCCCCCCCCCAGATCAAAAAAAAATAAATAAAAAAAAAAATTTATACAAAGTATACTCTACACAATCCTTTTCATCGCCCCCTTCCTTCCCCCTGTTCAACAAAACACAACGACTTACCAAACCAATGTCAAAGTCTTTAGCAAAGGATACCTTCAACGACTCCAGAAAGAGGCAATCCAAGCGCGATGACGCCATCAGGAAGCGTATCGAGCACGATTTGAACAAGAAAAAAAAGGGTGGCATTACAACCACAAGACACAGAAAGGCAACACCCGGGACTGTCTTGTCATTGAAACCAAGCGAGCCCATCATTTGCAAAACAAGCTCGACCGGGTACGAAGTGTCGCAGTTGATGACGGCAAAGCGGGAAAACTGTATCTTGGTGGTCAACGACGCGGGCGAGCTAATGGGGATCTTCACGGCCAAGGATTTGGCATTCAGAATCGTGGGCAGTGGGTTGGATGCCAACCAAGTCACCATCAACCAAATCATGACCGCCGACCCAATCTGCGCCAATGCAAACAGCCCCGCTGGCGAGGCGTTGACCCTTATGGTTGAAAAGGGGTTCAGGCACTTGCCAGTGTTGGACGACGATAACCACATTGTGGGCATCTTGGATATCACCAAGTGCTACGCCCAGCAGATGGAAAAGTTGGAGCGGTTACACTCCAGCTCCAAAAAGCTCTACGAGGCATTGGACTCGGTGCACACCGAGATTGGCATGGACGAGCAGCCGCAGCAGATATTCCAGTACTTTGAAAACTTGAAGCTGAAAATGAACGGCCCCACGTTGGAGAATGTGTTGGACTCAAGCACGGTACCGGTGTACACCAACGTAAAGGCGTCGGTGTACGAAGCCACCATTTTGATGAGGGAAAACAGAACCACGGCCGTGTTGGTCAAGGATACCAACGACGAGGTGGCGGGCATTTTCACGTCCAAGGACGTGGTGTTGAGAGTGATTGCTGCTGGGTTGAACCCCAAGACGTGTTCGGTGGTACGGGTCATGACTCCCCAGCCCGATGTCGCCAAGGTCACGTTGCCCGTACAGCAAGCGTTGAGAAAGATGTTTGAGGGCCACTATTTGAACTTGCCCGTTGTGGGCAACGAGGACGAGATTATTGGCATTGTGGATGTGTTGAAGTTGACATACGTCACCTTGAACCAGATCAAACAGTTGGAAGCCAAGGAGTTGCCGGCCGCCGCCAGTTTGACACCATCGGTGCCACTCCACTCCAACGCGGCGCAGGAGGGGCCAGCATGGAACAAGTTTTGGACCTCACTTGACCACGACGACACCGAGTCAGCGCACTCGGACTCAATCATGGACGACTCCGCCCCCGAAGTTACCCCCAGCGAGTTTCACAGTTTCAACATTGACATCAAGCCTGGCGACTCGGTGTCGCATGTCGGGTCTCCAGTGAAGAGCTCAATGAGAGCGAGCTCGGCCCACACCAACTTTGACGAGCCCTTTGTGTTTAAGTTCTCATCCCCGGCAATTGAAGGGAGGGTCCACCGGATCTCTCTTGGACCTACAGACGGCGTGGCCAAGCTTAGACGTTTAATGGACGAAAAGTTGCACGACCGGGACTACCAGGTGTTGAGAGTACCCAGGCCCACTGGCGAGGAAACAGAAGTCTACGCCATTAGTTATGTGGACGACGAGGGAGACGTTGTGTCAATCACGTCCGACAATGACTTGGTTGAGTGTATCCGGATCAACCAAAGGTTAAAGAACGACAAGGCCGATTTGTACCTCCACAACCCTCACGAGCACGCACAAGTGGACACAATCAAACCGTTGCGCAAATATGCCCAAAAGAGCGACAGTTTTGTGGCAGGTGTGCCCAACGAGCTTTTGGTGCCTGGAGTTCTTGGCGTGTTGGCGTCTGCCATCGTCGTGGGCATAACCTTGAGTAGGAGATAAAAGTCGCCAATAGAATGCAGTGATTAGTAATATAGATGCGAAATAATTTTTTTTTTTTTTATTTACTTTTTTTTTTTTTTTTGGGTTGGTTAGGAGTATCAAGTCACCAAACCACCATCCCACTCCGCCCATGACCAGTACCGCCACGTCCACCATAGTTGGCGCATTGGCGTGCCAGAAAAACTCGTTTCTAAAGACATTCAACACCAAGGTGGTCAACTCGTTTGAGTTTGTGCCCCCGCAAACGTCAAAGGACAAGCAGAGCAAGACCACGCCCGCCAAGGCGTATGGCGTTGAGCTCGAAGACACCATTCTATTCCCCGAGGGCGGGGGCCAGCCATTTGATTTCGGCACCATCTCGACCCCGAAAAAGACGTATCACGTGAAATCGGTGTTGCGGGACAAGCTCAAGGCTATCCACATCACCGACTCGTTGATCGAGCCTGGCACCGAGGTGAAGCTCGACATTGACTGGAAGAGGAGAATCGACATTATGCAGCAGCACACGGGCCAGCACTTGCTCTCGGCTGTGTTTGACACCTACAAGATGGAGACTTTGAGCTGGTCCATGGGCGAGGTGTTGAACTATATCGAGTTGCCCGGCAAAGTGGACGAGGAGTTGGTGCGCCAGGCACAGGATCAAGTGAATGACTTGATCTTGGACAGTATCCCCATTGAGATTATCACTTCGGACGACCATGGCGAGCCGCTCGACTTGGCGCATTTGCCCGACGACTATGACCAGAGCAAGGGAATCATTAGGGTGGTCAAGATTGGCGAGCTCGACGCCAACCCGTGCTGCGGCACCCACCTCACCAACACGTCGCAGATCCAGTCGATTGTGCTCTTGCACCAGACGTCTGTGCGTGGGGGCAACTCGAGGTTGTACTTTACGTGCGGGAAAAGGGTTGCCGAGTACTTGAAGAAGGAGCACGACACGTTGAAAGCCAGCGGTGTCACGCTCTCGTGCGGCGTCGACGAGGTGGCGGAAAAGGTGGAGCAGTTGAGTTTAAACTACAAAAAGGCCAACGGTACAGTCAATGCATTGTTGAAGGAGCTCGCCGGGGTGGAGGCGCAGAGAGTGTTTGGCGAGTTCAAGGCGGGTAAAGAAGTGGTGGCAGTTTACCGCGGAGACAATTCTGACTACTTGACCTTGGTCCAAAAGGAGTTGACCCTGTTGTCAAAGGAGAACAAGGTTGATGTGTCCAAGCACACGCTCGTGTTGGTCAATGGCGCCCCACCAGCGGGCGGAATGGTCAAGATACAGGGTCCACAAGCCGAGGGGTTGCAAAAGGAGTTTAAGGACCGGTTATCCAACCTCAAGGGTGGCGGGAAAGGCACCTCCTTCCAGGGCAAGATTACAAAGTACGAAAAGGGCGAGCTCGAGTCAGTATTGTTATTTTTGGAATCGTTCCAGTAAATAGACTAATAATAATAATAATAATAATAATAATAATAACAACTTATAGACGGCGGTCTTATCAAAAGGATCCTCAGGTAGCGAAATGCGACATGTAATAGATAGATATTATATACAAAATGGGATACATGTACCTAACGCTTGACCCAGGTTGGAGACTTTCTGGCCTTCAACTTGCCTGGCTTCTTTCTCTCGACCCTTCTACTATCAGAAGTCATCAACCCCGCCTTGGACAACCTCGGCTTCAACAAGGGGTTGAAAATCACCAACGCCTTGGCAATGGCATACATGATAGCCTCGCTCTGGCCCGTGGTGCCACCGCCAGCAGCTGTGGCAAACACATTATACTCGCCCTCTTGCTCCACCACCTGGAACGGGTACACAATCTTGGACCGGTCGGTGTCTTTGGCAAAGTATTGCACCAAGGGTTTGCCATTGACAAGAGTCTCGCCGGTTCCCTTGACGACATACACCTGGGCCTTGCAATCCTTTCTCTTGGCCTTGGCCAATGCTCTGCCAAACTTGTCCAACGTTTTGGTTCTCGTCGCCACAACCTTCTTTCCCGACGTCTCGGCCTGGTACGTTTCCAACACACCAGCGATTTCCTTGGGCATCAATTCCGGGTCGATGCGCCGCAACCTCATCATTATGCTTGTAAACTCGCGGTACTGAATGGCCTTGACCCGGGGGGACTTCATCATTTCTTGGTACTTTTCAAACGAGACAAACTTGGTATTCTTGAGCTCCTCGTCCGAGAGCTTGGTTGTGGGGACATCTCTGTACCGCCTCACCAACGCACGCAAGTGTTCCATGTTGGAATCGTGTGTTGGGTTGCCGCCAAAGTACGTGGCTTTGCCGGGGACGATTCTGGTACGGTTCAACTCATAAAGGCCGAGGTTCTGCGTGAGTTGGTTGGGGTGAAGCTTGGGCTTGGGAGTGGTTTCAGAAGCGTTTAGGGCACGTAACGAGAATGACAAATTCCGTTGCTGAAGGCTCAACGCTCTCAAGCTGGACACTAGTCTGGTTGTCATTATTAGGTCTCTGGTGCTTATAATCCAAATCCTGAAAAAGTTTTTTTTTTTTTTTGGTTTTTGGTTTTTGGTTTTTCATCGCTGGTACATAACAAATTGGCACTACGCACGACCAATATAAACTATCTGTGTTTACTTGATACATATTTAATAAATACATGGTGATTGGGGTGGCGTCATAAAGGAACTGAAAGAGGGAAATGTAGGTGGTGGTGATGATACTTATTGGGTTATGGGGTAGGGTCGGTGGAGAGCAAGCTCGCAATCCCGCCTCTTTTGGCCTCTTGCTTCTGTGGCGGTGGGTCAGACGGTCCATTCAACAAGTCTAGCAAGTTGGTCTTGGCTCGACTAATCTGCTGAGCAATTGGTTTCGGCTCATTCTTGACTGGGCTGGATTCAGAATTCAAGAGACTCATGATGGATGATTTATGTACAGGCTGGGATGCAGTGTGTGGCAATACTGGCTCGGAAGGTTCAGACAACAAGTTTCGTATTGAAGGACCAACATGTTGGTGTTGAGTTTGTTGTTGCTGCTGTTGTTGATGTTGTTGTTGCTGCTGCTGCTGCTGTTGTTGTTGTTGTTGTTGCTGCTGCTGCTGTTGTTGTTGTTGTTGCTGCTGCTGTTGTTGATACTGCTGTTGTAGCCGATGTTGATATTGATACTGCTCTTGCTGTTGTTGGTACTGCTGCTGCTCTTGTGGATATTGCTGCTGCTGAGCCGGGTGGTAGTACTGCTGTACCTGTTGCGGAGTCTGTTGCGGAGCCGGTTGCTCCACTGGTGCCCCGTACCCGGGGAGGGCATGATGAAACGTGCCAATCGGGATGTACTGACCATGCATGTGGCCTGGCAGAAGCACCTGCTTCGGTTGTGGCTGGGAACCCGTCACAGACAGGTGGTACGTTTGCGCATATACAGCTGTCGATGCCACCGCCGTTGCAGGAGCAGTTGCCGCTGACGTTGCTGCTGCTGCTGCCGCTCCCGTTATCCTTGTGGGCGACTCATGCACCACAGCTTCGTACTTTGCTGCCAACCGCTTATCGGCGCTTGCGGCAACCGATATCCAGCCATTCTTGTCGGCATTCCGCAAAAAGTAGTTGCGCACCATGGTGGCAGTCTTGGTAGTCAACTTGTCGGCAATGGTGGTCCATTTCGTGCCGTGCTCTTCCAAAAGCGCCGGAAACGCAGTAGCTTCGGTGATGCTCCAATAGCTCGAAATCTTCTTTTCCCGGTCTTTGCCATCGTCAACGGGTTCCAACGGGGTAGGAATCGCAGACACAACTTCCATGTCTGCGACGCCATTCGCAGCAACCGCATCCTTCTTGACCCGCTTCTTCTTGGGCTCGCCAACCGCTGGTTTCTGCTTGCCGTCAAACACGGGCGCAGCGGCTCGTTTCCGGCGCCCAGTTTCAGTAAACAACTCCTCACCCGTGGCAGTGGCAGAGACAGGAACCGGCATCTGCACCGGCACAGGCACCAATGTCAGATCGGAGCCATACACCGCCAATGGCGCTGGTGTTGAGGCGGACGTGGACGCCGATGTCAGCACCTGCTGCGCCGTCACCAAACCGGCGGGTGGCTTTGCGTCAACACCCTCGGCCAGTTCAAGAGGCGTCTGCTGCTCGCTGGCCTCCTCCGTCGACCCATTAAAAGTGGCGGGCGTGGCTGCCGGTGTTTGGGGACGGGACGTGGCCTTTTTGGTGGTCTTGCGACGACCCTTTTTGGTTGCCTTCTTCCTATACTGTAGCAACAACTGTTTGTAATTGACAGCCTTCTTTGTCATGTAGTAGTACAAAACACATTCGGAAGCGGTACGCAAACCACCCATGTGCCTCGATATGGCTCCAAATTGCTTGGGGTGCAAGCAAAACCCCTCGCCAAACAATTCGTGCTCCCTTTCGGAGAAGGTATTTGTGAAATCGTTGCGTACGCGCCGAGTCCACGCTTGCTTGTCGTGGACAATATTGTTGGAGTCCATAAATCTGACCTTGTCGCGCAACACCGGGTCGAGAATCATATCGGGAATGGCAGCAGCAACGCGCTGGGCCTTGAAAAGGGGATTCTCGTCGTCCTGCTTTTCCAATGTCTTGAGAATCTCTTGAAACTCGGCTTCTGTGGTCACCAAGTCGCCGTGCCGTCTACCTCGACGACTAGGCAAGCTCGATAGGTCGAGAGCACTGCCATCGGAAGACCCATTCGCCGCAACTTGTTGTTGTTGCTGCTGCTGCTGCTGCTGCTGCTGCTGCTGTTGTTGTTGTTGGTGTTGGTGTTGCTGTTGTTGTTGGGTCTTTTTGTTGTCGCTCGCATCAATCTCCTTTCTATTTTCGTCGTCGGGAGGGTGCAATATCCGCAACTGCTGATCCATTTTGATGCGTTCTTGCTCGTGCAACTTCATCATTGACGAATACTCTTTCCAAAGGGCCCTTTTCTTGACGTTGAGCGCTTGCTCATTCTTTGACAACGCACCCACAAGCTTGCCCTTGTTCCTCTTGAACTTTTTATAGTTGTGAATGAAAAAGGGGTACTGGTAAAAGTCAACAATTGGTTTTTCTGCAGTGGGGTGTTTCAAGGAACCGTCAAGCGCGCCTCGAAGCTGCTCAAATTGGTATTGCAAATCATCATACTCTGACTCAAGCTTGGGTAACGGGTATATGCATCCATCGGCACTGGGTGAATTTCCATGCAATATTGGCTCCGGCTTCTCCTTCTCTTTCTCCCCGCCATTCGGTTGTGGGGGTGCAACTGGACCTGCAACTGCAACTGGAGCTGGACCTGGAGCGGGTGCTGGCTCCAGTGGCTGGTAGTCGGAGTCATTGGTATCAGGACGAGTGACTGGCTTTATGGTCACATCTTTATGGTGTACCTCCTCCTTCTGCTCATCCTTGTGTTCTTTAATGAGCAACTTGCTGTCTATTTGGCTGTGCTCCAATTGTTCATCCTTGATTGCATTGACTTGCTCATCCTGGGTAGAGACATCATGACCATGTGTTTCAACACCCTTGTGGTTGTCGTCATCTCTCGTTACATCCACCTCATCATTCTGCTCGTGATTTCCTTCTTCATCCTTTTCCTTCTCCTTGTCCTCATCATCTTCCTCATCATCTTCATCTGCATCTTCATCATCTTCATTGTCGCCGTCTTTCGAGGCAGGAGACTCTTCCCGCGGCTGCTGCTCCTTGTCTACCGAGCCGGTCAAACTCCGCTTGTATTCACTTTTAACCTTGTCGCGGCCATAGTCGTAGGTCTGGCCAGAGGCAGAGCCATAGCTCAACACACCCCTGGGAGCAGACGACGAGTACCGGTCAACCAACTTGGGGTTGGCATAGAGCGAACTCATTGAGACATGCCCGCCTCTAGACAGGTAATGCCCCGCTGCGCCAGCGCCAGCAGCACCAGCAGCACCACCACCGGCACCACCGGCCCTGCCGCCTCTTGCGCCACCTTGCATGCCCAACGACCCAAGCGGGACGCTGTTTCCCCCGCTTCGCATTCTATCTTTGGCCGAGTACCGGATGGAGTTGGACAATGTCCCGCGGTTTGCTTTCCAGGGAGCTGTGTTTACCCCACCAGCAGCGGCAGAATAAGAGTCGTACCGGTCCTTTCTATAGTCGCCATTCGATCGGTGGTATGGGTAAGATGTTGTAGATGCAGACGACGATGCTATAGTTGAAGCGACGGACGATGCGGGTGCCGTCTGGGGCTGGGGCTTTGAATTGCTTGTTGATAGTCGCGAGTCGCCGCCGCCGCCGCCGCTGGCTTTTCTATCTCCTCTCCAGCTCTCATTTCGATGGTAGTAATCTCCATAGCTGCCACCATACCCGCCATAATATGACGTTGACGACGACGAGGAGGGGTGTGCACCTCCACCACTTCGCGTCGGCACAGAACTATCGTTTGAATGGGTTAGCGAGGATGACCCAGGCCCGCTGGTGGACTTGAAATCTCGTCGCGACAAGTGTGTGGCAGAGCCGGTTCCCGAGGCTGTGCTCTGTCCGGCTGAGGATGGTGATGATGCTACAGCGGCGGCTGGGGTAGCTGTGGTTGCAGATGTCGAGGAGACCGTGGGAGCGGTGTTTGCCGATGGAGATGCGCCGCCAGCGGGTGGTGATGGTGCTCCCTGTGATGTTCCAGCAGACGTGGAGTAAAAGTTTTTCCTTCGTGACTTTCCGTAATCCGTGTATTCATTCCTTTCAGTATATCGTGAGTTTGGTCGCGAGTTTGACGACGACATTGTATTATAGCACAAATGGGGGTTGGGTGCTTGTATGTGTGTTTATGGGGAAGGGGAAGGGGGGAACGAAGGCGAATGAAGCTCTGTTGGTATGGGGGGTGGAAAGGCAAAAGTATCTTTGTTTGTTGAAAGTTTATAAAGGCTTAGTGTGCGGAAGCAGGTGTGTGTGTGTGTGTGTGTGGTATGGGCAAAAAAAGAGCCAGATCGTGGTAGTGGTAAACTGTATGTGACCTTGGATGTCTGTGATGCTGTTGTTGTCTCTAATGTTGGTGTTGTTGTTGATGGGGTGGTCGTAGTTGGGTCATGTACTTTGTTTCAAAAACACAAGCAATCTCTGTTCCTTGTTGCTTTACAAACACAAGCAATCTCTGTTCCTTGTTGCTTTTGCAGTACGCCAGTTCAGAAAAGGCCCTAGATTGATGTATCGCTGATCTGTACTGGCACTACCCCGTTCTTGAACACTGCCTTGTTGTAACTGTTGAGTAAAGTATAGGGAAATTGAAGGAGACAACAAATTTTTTCCTCTTCCTTTCCTTTCCCTTTGTCTTTCTCTCTCTCTTTTGTCTCTCTCTCTGTTGTTGTTTGTCATTGTAAAAAAAGAGGCTGGTCGTGTGTGTGTTCAAAGTATATTATCGATATTTACCTACTGCTTTGCAACACCTTTTTCAATATATCCACGCCGTCAATGGCCTTGCTAATGTCGTCATACGACACATTCAACTTGACCACCTTGTTGTGGTTGTTTTTCCCGTCACTAATCACCACACAGCAATTACTTTCCAACACATTCAAAATCTCCAAAAACTCGCTATACCGAAGGGTGGCAAGGAGTTGTTTATTCACATCCGACTGCTTGATATAATAGTCGTGGAATTCTCTAATGGAAATATCAGCGGTGCTCCCGCACTGCAACAACTGGTAGTTGAACAAGTGGCACAATACCCCCTTTTGCAACAAGTTGAGACTCTGCAAGGCATTGCCGTCGCCAAACGACCCCATACACACCTTGGCCACATGTGAAATCATCACCTTGCCAATGGCCCCCAGGCCCAGGCCCGAGTGTGAATTTCTGGCCGCCTCCAACTCTGCCGCTTCAATGCTCTTGTAACAAATGTCAAATGCCCGTCGCAAGTCACCCGAGATGGACGAGCTCTTGCGGCAGCACAATTGTATCGCGGCCGGGTGGAACAAGTCAATGCCAAGGGTGGCCAACCGAGATGTGACAACCCGCTTGATTTGGTCCGCGGTGTATGGGAGAAACTGCAACGTTTCTGGCGCGAGGTTGTTGCGGGTCAACCGGGGCAAAAACTTGTTGCTCAAATCAAGCGTGTTTGATATTCCCACAAGCACCAATTTCACCTTGGTGGTGGAGGCCTTGGAGCACTGAAAGAGCTGGAACAAGACATTTTGGTCCCGCGTGAGCAACGAGTCTAGCTCGTCAAGCAACACCAAGACCGTGTCTAGCTCACCCACGGCGGTGGTGTTTAGCATTTCAAAAAAGTCGGCGCCACTCTTTTTCCTGGTGCCACACACGGATACTTGGTTGGTTATGCCCGCGCATATTTCGTGGAAAATGTGATTGGGGTTGGCCAATGTCATGCAGTTGATCTTGACCACTCGCGTGCGGGGGTGGGCGGAGTACTGCTGTAGCGATAGACTCACCTGGGCGGTTTTCCCCGTGCCTGGGGGTCCCGAGATGTAGAGGGCATTGCTTTGCCTGGTGGTGATGCAGGTGGTGATAAAGTTGTTCAAGTATTGTGCCTCAGTTTCGCGGCTCACCAAATGGTTGGCAGAGGCGGCATGTGTGTAGTTGCTGCCGCGCTGAAACAACGACTTGGCCTTGGCATATACTGACGGCTGCCTCTTTTTGGTGGGGGTGGTTGGCGGTGTGCTGAGGGAGGACACGGACAAAGGCAGGGGCAGGGGCAGGCAGTTTTCGTTTTCGTTTTCGTTTTCGTTTTCGTTTTCGTTTTCAGTATTGGTTGGATAAAAGAGTCTCTTTACACATGACTCGGTTTGTTGTTTCTTTCTGTCTGGGGTGGAGTTTGGGGTGATGTTGGAGATGTCTCTAAAAGTACGCTTTCTCGTGGGCGTTTGCAATGACATTGTTGATGATGGGTTTTATGAGTATTGGAGTAGAGCGGAACGAGGACCTTCTCTCTCTCTCTATATATATATGTGGACATATACATGTTGCTCCTATGTGAATATTTGCATTTAATTAAAACACGGTGAATATTTTTTTTTTATTGTCCTACGCGCACAAAACAGATTTTAATTTATCCCAATGAGGAAGCACAAGTGCTTGCCAGGGGGGTGGAGCAGAAAGAAAGAGACAACGAAGGAAGGAAGGAAGGAAGGAGCCAAGTGTGGTGGTCATCAAAGAGATGAAATGGAATTTTGAAGTAGTTATCATGTGTATATATAAAAAAAAAGTAGCAGGTTGCACCAAAGCAAATGTGTCTTCTATAGTTTTGATAAATCGTTGAACATCTCTTCTTCAACACCCTTGTACTAATATTCATTCATCCGTGAGTTGTGGTTCTTTTTTTCAAAAAAAAAAAACATGCTAAATGCAAACCAAAATGTCCCAATCTTGTTGTTGTCATCATCATCATCAATAGTAGTCGTAATTGTAAATCATAAAGTAATCATAAGTCGTGTAAATTGGAGGGTGGGTTGGGAAGTTTGGCAACTGTTTTTCTTTTTTGTTTTGTTTTGTTTCGTCAAGGTGTAAAAAAAAAGCGATTTCAAAGAGCTAATACCAAAACAGCTTCTCATGAAAGCAAACAAAGAAACAAAAAAAAAACACCTCTTTATGCATAGTTCTTGGCCTTGGCCTTGTAGGTGACTTGATAGTCGTTCTTCAAGAGATCTCTCAACTCTCTATTTTCCTTTTCAATCTGCTTCAAGGACTTTTTCAACTCGCCATTTTCATTTTGCAAAAACTCCTCGATAATGACAAGGGCTCTGTTTCTTCTTTCGACATCTTCCAAGCTCAAGGGAGCCGCGTCCGTGTCCATGTGCATGTCAGCCATTTCCGACATGATGTCTTGTTGCTGCTCATCATCCAAGGCAGAAGCGTTCTTGAACTGGTCCTTCATCATTTCCTGGTCCATTTCTTGCGACAACTTGCGCTTCTTGTCTTGCATGTAAGCATCTTCGTAGTTCATCGTGGAAACAGCTAGTTATATATAATAGAGTGGG
>JAKTZW010000040.1:0-12821 GCA_030579015.1 Zhuliangozyma blackwelliae | reverse complement strand
TATGTGATCAAAGGAGAGTTGTTGATGTTGGGAAGGGTACTGCTCGTGTGGAGCAAGGTGAACGAACCAGTCATTGTGTGCTGGTTGCCAGACACGCATCCTGCTCATTTGCTTTGCCCGCCCAGTGGGATGTATTAAAACATGTGAGTCCCTTTTGAGTCGTGCAAAAGATTTCATCATATTCCCAATCGATCACGTGTGCTCACGATGGATGAGGGAGGGGGGGCCGAGGAGGGAGGGAGGAGGGAGACTTAACCACGGCAACCTGCATCCCCCCCTTCTTGACTCGATTAGATATTTGTTATGGCTTGGTCATCTAAGTATTGTTTTAGCTAAGTGTGCGGGAAACAAGGCGTGCGGCCCCAAGTGGACTCCTGGGCTCTTCGTATGCACTACCAGGGCCAGGGCCAAGTGATCTCGTATGCGGTTAGGTGAAAGGCCACAAAACAACAGGAGAAATCAAAGCCAGGTGGTGTCTTTGTATTGTATTTGTCGCAGGAGACCTTGCCCTTTGTGGTATCTAACCGAGGTGCCGTGGAAACCCAAGTGGGAAACCCAAGTGGGAAACCCAAGTGGGAAATCCAAGTGGGAAATCCAAGGGGGAAACCCAAGGGGGAAATCCAAGAGGGGGGTGGTTTGCTGAGCCCACCTCAGCCCACAACGGTAATAAAACAGATTACAACCGACATTTGGGAGGAGGCGGTAAGGCTCCGTTATGGCCAACCAGTTACACAAAAGGGCATGAGTAGTTTTTTTTTTTTCTAATTTGTAAGAGGCGTTTCCAAGCTCAACTACCGCCCGATGGATCTAGCAGTTTTTTTTTTTTTGAAAGTAGAAATAAGTCCTGCTTGGAAGCCATGGGTTGTTCAAAAGGGACCACATGTGGGGTACGGGTTGAGTTACAGCCTGGTCATTACATTACTCTCTTTTCTTGCATTGGGAAAATTTCGGAGATGGATGTGTGGGTAGTGGGCACCACCCACCCAAACACACACACACCAGAAAGATAAACACCACCAAAAGAAAAGAACAACAAAGACAAATTGGGTGGAACATCATTCTCCGCCTATTTGCCAACAACTGGGACTTTTCACCAGGCTCCACCTTCCCAACGTTGCACAGGCACTTAGAGAAAACAATGGTACAATTTCGAGCAAACAATAGGCCCTCTTGACCCTGGCTATACTTGTCAAAAAAAACTGATTTAGCGTCAAGGTCCATCAATTAACCACAAAACCCATTTGACTCGCAGGGATTTCGGCACCCGGCCACCGCAATAGTCGGTTTCTAGTTTCTACAGTGCCTAGTGCTCTTGGCGCCCACTGCCCACAGTATCCACAGCATCCACAGCATCCACAGTGAACAGAGTCAGGGAGTGGGGATGCGCCACAGAGAGGTACCCTCGCCAGAAAACTGTCTCATCCTGGACCTAAACTCATGCCTCCCCCGTCCACCTTTCCTAATCCTTTCAACCACACAATCTTGTGTCCATCTGGGGGTTGTGGAACTGGGCATTTCCACACATGACACAGTTACAAATAAAAGAAGAAGAAACTAGCGACAAGAAAAATTTTTTTTTTCTTTTCAACTGCAAAATATTTTTGGTGCGAAAAATACTCCCGCCAACCGCCGCCCCCATTTGTAAACAGTGCTATCTCTCTCTCTCTCTGTCTCTCCTTCCATTATATTCTATCTGTCTGTGTGTGTGTGTGTATACATGCAATCAAACGTAGCATAACCACTCTGATACCAGAGAAGGACGTTAAAATAATGTGAAAAAGCTGGTCCTGTTAATTTATCTCCTCTTTGCGACACCCCCTTTTTATTTTTCCTTCTCTAACCACTGGCTTCCACTGGCTTCCCTTCGCTTCCCTCCTCCTCCTCTCCCTCCTCCTCCTCCTCCTCCTCCTCCTCCTCCTCCTCCTCCTCCTCTCTGTTTAGAAAAAGTTTTCCAAGTGCTGTCTCGTCCCTCCTTCGTCCAGAACCTCCCCCCTTATCCTCTCCTTCCTCTCTTTCCCGCTTTTGGCGCTGGCTCTGGTTGATCGGTTGATTGATTGATTGATTTGCCAAACCTTGCTGCTGGGTATTTTTTTGTTTTCAAGTGCCCCTGCTACATTCCACCTTGTTGTTGTTGTTGTTGTTGTTGTTTCCGCCAAAGATTTCTGTGTCTCTGGTGTGTTTGCCCCCCGATCCGAGAGACAACACCAACCCAAACATTTTGCTGTCTGGGTTTGACTCCCAAGCACAAACACCAACAAATAGGGAATCAAAACACAAACAAGGACACAAAGATGGTAACCATGCCTGGTCAGGACAACATTCTGCATCTGCAGTGGCAGTGGCAGTCCCTGCTTCCGCAGCATCAGCTGTTGGTGATACTGCAGCAGCACCAGCAGCACCAACACCCAGACCAACAACAGCGGATTCCGTTGCGTGGCCAATCCACGGGTCACGGCTATGGATCACTGTCTCCATCACCGCAGCTGTTTGAATACTCTCAGTTCCTCCTCACTGACTGCTTCACCTACAGCGACGACGGTCCACAACCCAACCCCAACACGCAACTCCAATTCGGCAACACTGACTTCCCAAACGACAATACATCACCATATATTGACTCTCTCGCCACTGGTGCAGAGACAGGGGCCATGGCCCCTGCCATGGCCGGGACCGTACCAGAATATGACACAGTATCATGGTCAACGTCAGCACGATCCAACTCCATCACCACCAACAACACCGCCACCACCACCATCACCGTGAGCACTTCGGCACCAACTGCCATTGGCACCGCCGTCAACTCACCCCGCTCCACCAAGGCCGTGGCCAACCAAATACCTCTTGACTATTTTCAGACGTACCTTGGACAGAACCTGCAGCAGCAGCAGCAACAACACCACCACCAACAGCAGCATCAACACCAATCACCCATATACGCCTTACCAACAATGAACCCAATAAACATGATTGACGATGAAGTCAGCGACATTGAACCGAGCCCCAACCACGCATCATTCCTCATCCACACCCAGTCAAGCACGCCCATATGTCTCTACCAATTCAATGCCCACACCAACACCGCCCCAGTTGAAATCAACGCCTTTGACACCAACGCCACCATCTCAACATACAATTCCAGCAGCAGAGAGGCCTCGCCGTGGGACGAGTGGGACAATACCGACATGCAGCGTTTTGGCATCAAAAACGTCCCCATTGCCCCCACCCCTGATTATGCCGTCGCCTCCACCCGGTTCGCCAGTTCCAGCAGCGTCTTTTTGAACGTGGCGGGGTCAAACCCGCACTCGGTGTCGTCGTCAAGAATCGACGAGTTGAAACAAAACTTGAACTTGCTCCCGGAATTCCAATACAAGCCAAGAAACGTCGCTTGCGTGTCGGGGCCAGCCAGCTCGGGCTCGTTGGGGTTGGCCGGGTTATCGTCGTCGCCTCCGCCTCCGCCAGGAATGGCGCCAACAGTGACTGGCGGGGAAAATGGGTGTGGCTTGCAAAATTTTATCCCATATCCAACTGTGTTTGCTCCAAAGCCGGTGCCTGCACTTGCTCCTGCCGCTTACCTCACGCCACCAACAGCATTTAATCCAAACTATGGCCATGCACCGGGAATGGTCTCATGTTCAGGTTCAGGCTCAAGGTCAGGTTCAGGACCTGGTTCAAGGTCAGGCCCTGGTTCAAGGTCAGGCTCAAGGTCAGGTTCAGGAACGACCTCGCCGTGCCGTCAGCTTCGCAAGTTGCGGTCATTTGCCCCCATTTGCAAAATGTCACCAGGGGTGGATATCTCCCTGCAGGAGAAAACGGCCAAGCTCACCAGGAAAACCCAATTGCTCAACCGCACAATGGTGACTCCAGTCACTTTCAAGTTTGTCCGTCGCAAGGGAGACTTTGGTAACTTGATCAATAACAATAACCTCAAGGGACGCCATAGTGGTGGGTCGCCCGCTTCCACGTCATACACTCTGGTTTCGACATTGTGGAACCAGTTTGGAAATTGCAATTCGTCCTCCATGTGGTCACAAGCAGTTGGTGGTGGTGGTGGTGGTGGAAAAGGTACTGCTTCCGCCGATGCTGCTCCTGTTCCTGCTGCTGCTGCTGCTGCTGCCGCTGCAACCATTGCATCGACTTCGTCGCCCCGGTCGGACATTTACGAAATTGGACCCAAGAAATTGCCCCCGCCATTTTCAAAAGAGTTTATGGCCTTGAAAAAAACGAGAATGAAACCCTTGTCGGTGTTGAAGCGGGAGTTTATTTACCAATTGGGGCCCAACCAAAAGACAAACTACGACAATAACGACAAGAGCAAAATGAACCAGCCCACGCGGCCAAATTCAGGGGAGCTTGGTGCCTGTCGTTTAGTGTGTCCCGGAACAACTTCATCTCTGGCGGGGAAGGCAGTGCCGGGGGCAGGGCCAGGGCCAGTTTCAGGATCAAAGTCAAAGTCAAAATCGGGCAAGGCAAGGAGTAACAGCAACAGCAACGGCAACGGCAACAGCAGTGCCGCATTTGCTCCTCCGGCATCACCCCTGCTCACTGGCCCCACCATACCAAAGTCCCACGACATGGAGTTGAAAAACGACCGGTACTATTCGCGATTAAACATTTATGAATTGAGCAAGATTCTCGAGTTGCACCATTGGAATATCAAATTGACCAAGGAGATTGAACTCAAGGTGTTGGAAATCTTTGGCAATTATTGCGATTTCAAATTGGGATACCAGACCTGGATCAGGGACACCACCAAGGAGCAACGACAGGATTTGATCCAGCAATTGTACTCGTACACCTCGGTTTTCTACCCCGAGTTTGATGTTTTCAAATTGGAAGTGGTTATACGCCGGGGGAGTTATAGTTTGATGCAGACCCGGTTGCGGCGGGAACGGAGATTAAAGGGATTGAGCAGGGGGTGAGTGTCCTGTGTGTTGTTGTTGTTTTGTTGCTGCTCTACTAGTTTGTTTCTGTTTTTTTTTATTGGTTTTGCTCTGGTTTCAATTTGGCTAATGTTTTAGAAATCCTTTTCTGATTACCCCGCCAGTCATTGCATATATAGATAGATTCAAATATATTCATTCTATACATGCCCAAGTAGGGTTCCGGCTCTGCTCCTATCTGCTCTGTTAATTGCTGTCTACTACTATTCATTTTTCAACTACTTGCTATCAGCGGGAGAGTGCATGATTTGGGTGACAAACTTGCCCGAGTATCTAGTTATGCACGCCACCGTCAAGACGTCATTCTTGATACTTGTCGTCATCAAATGGTTCAATATAACGTGGTTGGGAATCGACAAGTGCCGCGCCTCCTGGTTGCTGGCATAGTACGAGCTGTCGGCGCGGCGCAACGGCGGTCTCTTGTGGCTGTGGCCATGCGATGCTGACGACGACGAGGTAGTTGCCGACGAACTAGGAGGCACACCACCTGTGGATGATGACCCAGAATTGAAATTCGATGGGATCAAGTTTGTCGACAGATTGGTGCTCAAATTTGAGTTTGAGTTTGAATTGGACGACACCTTGTTCAACAAGACATTGTTTAAATGGGGCGGCAACTGGGGCGGTTCGGGCAATTCATAGTCGGCGGGTTTCACTTTAAAGTAGTCGTAATTGACAAACATTTCCGGAATGTCGCCCGAGTACTCGTACGCAGCTTGCCCGCCGCCGCCGGCATGCTGTTGGTTGACAAGAAACGAGTCGCTAGTATTCATTTCGTAGGGGATGTATTTTCGATCATTGCCCGGGGTGGTGCCGTACGGGTAGTTTTCACTGTGTCTTTGTTGCTCGTGCTGCCTCTCCAACTCGGCCTCGTCGGTGTCCACCATATACTCGACATGCTCAAACTGGGACGACGACTCTTTGCTCACTTTTTGGAGCAACTCATTGCTCTTTTCCTGGATCCGGCCAACTTCATACTTGCCCGCCTGTCTGGCGGTGGCCGTGGCAGAAGCACCACCACCACCACCACTCGAAGTAATAATGTTTGCATCATAGTCGGTGCTGGCGCCCACATGGTTGGGCATGTTTAGCGAATGGTTAAAGAGATGAGTATCGTCAATAACCTCAAACCAGTTGAAAAAGATTCCCTCCTGGTCGGTGGCGGTGGGGAGCTGGTCCGACACGCGGTACTCATTGTTGATAATGTAGAGCAACTTGTGCACGCCAAGGGGCAAGCTCAATGTGGTGACGTACTCGTTGGGGTGTTTGGGTGAGGGGGAGAGCTTGATCACGTCGCGCCAGTTCAGAAACGAGCCAATGATGGAGATCTTTTGGATGGGCTCCTTATTGGTGTTGACCCATTTAATCTCAATGGGGATGAGCAAGTTTTGTTGGCGCTCGAGGTGGGGGGAGGGGGAGGGAGAGTGCGCGTTGCGTGCCATACTTGCTGCCGACAACATTGTTGCTGGCGGCGGTCTGTTGGCGTGTGGGGGTGGGTGCTGCTGTTGTGGGTGCTGCTGTGGGTGCTGCTGCTGCTGTTGCTGCTGTTGTTGTTGTTGTTGCTGCTGCTGCTGCAGTGGATGCTGTGACCCCATTGTCGTGGTGATTTTGGTAAAGTCCACCTTGGACAAGTCAGGGGTGGGCGTGTGACTGAATAATTGCTCATACTCTTCATCGTGGCGGAATGGCTCGTCTATATCCATATCTTCCGTGTTGCCACCCTCGTCCAGCTGCTGGATGATGTTTCTCGACAATGACGTGGTGTCGGTTTCAACCAATCCCTCATTCAACTCGTTGTATTCGTCTTCAATCAAATCGTTGGAAAACTGCAGCGACGCATGGTGGTGAAGCAGCGGGGTTGCTTCCTGCTGTTGTGCCAGTTGCTGCTGTTGGGCCAGGTGCTGCAGCTGGGGAGGCACTTTTTGCAAAATCAAGTCGCTAAACTCTTCATCTAGACTGGTGGAGCGTTGGTTCTGGGTGTGTCCACTGGCTGACACGCGGGTGTCTGCATTGCCATTAACTTGGTGGGCATGGTGGTGGGCGGCAGCCGCCGACTTTCGCACTTGGTCCTGGCCGCCGCTGCCTTGATGGTGGTGGTACTGTTGCTGGTGCTGAGAAGTGCTGTTTCCCATGATGGTATTATATGGGTGTCTTTTCCTGTTTACTCAACAGTAGCAATCAATGTCCGAAGTAGAAGCAAAAAAAAAAAAATTTGTGCTCAATAATTTTGTGTTGTGTCTTGTGTGTGTCTTGTGTGGTGGGTGTTGTGGGTTGTGGGTTGTGAACCTTTCAATTTTTATTGCCTAATCCGAGATCTCCATCAAGATTTACAGCAAAAGGGGGGAAAGCGATAACAAGGGCCAGTGATGGCTCCTTTCGTGCCTCCCTGCCTGCTTTGTCTCTCTTGCTGTGCCCAGTTGTAGACTTAGACGGGGGGAAAGCCAATAAAGGAAAGGAAGCGGTAAAGAACAAGCAAAGGCCCCCCCCCCCTCTTTCTCCCTCTTTCTCGGCTCGCCTCCCCTCGTCAGGGCACAATGATGTAATGGCTTAAAGGACAAAGGGGAGACAAGAAAAAAAAGAAATAAAAAAAGAGAGAGAGTGTGTGTGTGTGTGTGTGTGTTTAATCTAGCAGATATGGACAGCCACTCTAGTTTGTAGTATGGGCGAGGAATGTTGGAGCACGATTCCATGGTACTTGCACTTTTGGGATGTCCCCTGGCCCTCGGTGGTGCATGTTTTACACCTTCATAAGAGGGGGTGGTGATAGAACAAAGCCCCAGAGAAGAGATGTGGAATGATTCCTTTGGGCAGTTGATGACGTTCTTTTTATGGGGCTCAAGAGTCACCAAGTGGTGGTTGGCCAGTCAAGGGTAGGGCCATCATCCACTTGTATTGTTTGTCACATGTCGAGGCTGAGAAATTTGTAAACAAACGGATAAGAAAAAACAAACAAACATACAAGGAATATAAGGAAAATAACAAACAAGGAATATAAAGAAAAGAAAAGATCTTGGACGGGTGGGAGGTTCTTGTTTTGAAGCGGCGTTTGTCGTTGTTGGTTGTCGTTTGTGGATGGCGGCTACAGCTACGGCTACGGCTACAGCTCCATGCATGGGGTCAAGGCCAAAAGCAGAGCACCGGGAGAAAAGTCCAAGCCAGGTGTCACGTGTACGCACGGCTGCCGCACGGTGGGGGTGGGGGCGGGGGGAGTAGGTGTCGCCAAAGAAAACAGGCAGGACAGTAGGGCCAGAAGGGGGGGCAGCCAAGGTGCCAAGAATCATTTGCCAGTAGTCCCACGCTTGTTGAACCCCGCTCAACCCCCCTATTCCCTACTCCCTATTCCCCTTCAAGCCCAACCGTGGTGGGGCACGCTTACAAACAACAAATGGACACGGTGTGGGGGAAAGTGGGCTAACGTGATCAAGAGAAGAAAAGACGATTCCCATTGTAGTTTGTTTGTTTTCTGGGCGATTGGATGTTGTCCTGTTTTGCTGGGGGGAAGGAGCAAGAGACTGAGAAAGTCTTGGGAGGGGCCAAGACGACGGAGCGACCGGACGACGGGGAGACGGGGCCAGAGTGGACTGGGGGGGGAGCTAACCCCCCCTCCCCAGTCAGCCTCTTGGCTGGTGTGACAGTGGGAACCCAATGCACCCTCTCTCTTTTCTTATCTCCACCCATGTTCTCTCCATCTCCATTGAATCTCCACTCTGCCCCTGTCACCCTGCCCCTGTCACTCTGTCGTGTATCAAGAACTAGTTACGCAGGAGCGGTGACGCCGTTGTTGGCTGTTGTCGTTATTGTCGTTGGCTGCTGTTATTGTTGGCTGTTGTGGGTAATGCCGGGTCCTATCACAAGAGTGGCCTCTTTTTTTTTTTTTTTTTTTGCTTCCCGTTTTTTCCTTTTTTTATTGTTTTATTATTTTTGTCTTGCTGGTGACATAAGAGTCCTTTAGTCCCTGTGGGCTACACTGACAAGGCACAGCACACATTTCCTTGCGTGGCTCTCTCTCTCTTGGTATATATATATATAGACAGCATAACCGTTGTGCGGGCTTGTAGTCCCACTCAGTCACCAGCGGTTGCCAATTTATCACGATTTTGAGCACCCACCATAAAAGTTCCAAGGACTCGCTGAGAGAAGCAGGAGAACCCACCCGCAATCACCTCCCCCCATTGCTCTCTTTTCTCCGCCAACAAACAACAAAACAAATATCTAACCATTTCAGTGCTCCTACAACCACAACGCCAGATAGAACTGCTACTTTCCCCTCTGCCACCACCACCTTCCCCACTGTTACCACCACCTTCCCCACTGTTATTACCCCCGTCCCCCCTGCTGCCAACACCACCACCACAGTGCGGACAAGCTATAGGCAGATTGCACCATCTAATCATCTCCCCCATCTACACCCACACAGCACATCCCGCACAATGCCAGAGGAGGCACGCAAACGCCAGAGCACCTCCTGCAACCTCTGTCGCACCATCAAGCGGAAATGCAACGGCGGTATGCCGTGCAGCAACTGTCTCAAGAGAAACCAATACTGCTCCTACCCCAATGTCGACCGCCGCAAGAACCGGTACTCGGCAGGATACATTCAAGGGTTGGAAAAGATCAACCACCAGTACCAGGAATACTTTTCCACCTTGTTCAAGTTGAAGGGCAACCCCGACGCGTTGGTGGAAAAGGTTGTCGAGTTGCAAAACACCACAACCACGGCAGAGTCGCCGTCACCGCCAACAACAATTGGGTCCTCCCACTCATCTACTCCGCCAACCCCCACTGTAAATGGGACAAGCGGCACTAGTATCGTATTGGCCGCGAGTGCCACCTTGCCTTCGTCAAATATGAATCCACCCGTCTTGAAGCAACAACCACTCCTACAACAATACCAGCCCCGACAGGTGCTGCTACATCTGCAGGAACAGTTGCAGCAGCAGCAGCAGCAGCAGCAGCAAGAACAACAGCAACAAGATCAGTTACAACAACAGTTGCTGTACCACCAACAACAAGCCATCTACCCACAGCAGCGGCAACCACTACCGGGATTACAAACGCAGTACCCTCCCCGTCCCACCTTCTTTCCCGCCCCGCCTCCTCGACAACCACCAGCCCCCGTTCTGGACCAGCTACAGCAGCAGCAGCAACAACAACTACAACTGCAGCAGCAACTTCAACTACTACTGCAGCTGTCGCTGTCGCTGGCGCTGCAGCAGTTGCAGCGCCACTACCTACCACCTAGCAACAGACACTTGCCGCCCCCTATCGTGTCGGTCAACCTCAAGTGCAACTACCCCCGCACCGGCCTAGACTTTGGACCCAAGTACTTTCAGTTTTCTGATGGCCAGCAAAGCGTGTTTGGCCCCACCAGCATCTACGACGAATCAATGGTTGTCAAGTTTAGCAACAACAACAAGAATAATAAGAACAACAACAACAACAACAAGGACTTAAAGGAAAGAGAGTTTGACGTTTCTCTTTTCACGTCGCTGCGAGTGTGCCACTATGTCGATATCGCCTGCACCTTTCTCGACCAGCCAATCTTGTGCTACTTTTTAAACAAGAAACGCACCATTGAACTACACCAAGAATGTGTAAGAAACCGACACAATATCGAAAGGATAAAGGAGATTCTCAACACCTACCCCACCAACCATTTTATCGCGCCCGAGTTGATTTACTCGCTCTGCTCCATCGGCGCCTTGTTTGAAGAAGATGCCAATGACGCCAACAACTTTTACGAATTGTCAAGGAGAATTGCTTATTCGGACGAGTCGGGGCACATTAGCTTTGCCACCTCGTCGTACCCCAAGCTCCAAACCTTGCTTATACATGCGTTTTACGAGCTCTCGCAGGGCCAGCTCACCACGTCGTGGCACCTGACGGGGTTTGCGTTCCGCATGGGGTTTGACTTGGGCTTTAGCAATTCAATCAAGGAAATCCCCGACCAAGACGTTAACAATTTGAAGAATCTCGTGTATTGGGGGTCGTTTGTAATTGACTCGTATGCGTCGTTGGTGTTTGGCCGCGCCAAGATGGTTCAGTGCGATGAGGATATCCAAATGGACAATGACGTTAATGACGTTAAGCTCCCGCACTTGACCAAGTTGATCACCATGACCCAGCCAATGATTGCATGCATCTACCAAAACATGCAGTATAGCGACCCGGAAGAGTTGAAGCAGAGTTGTATATACCGGTACAACCAGCTCGGCGAGTTTAATAGCCAAATGTTGCAGTGGAAAAAGGGCCTCCCCGCCGAGTTTTACTGGGATAAGCAGCAGTTGCAGGCGGGTAAAATCCCCCGCGACCACTCGTTGGAGTTTGCCTACTATTTAATCTATTTGATTTTGAACAAGCCGTTTTTGCAGTTGCCCGTGTCGGGAAACGAAACATTTAACGATGTGGTTGACGAGGTGGAGCTTGTGTTTGTCCATTGCCAGGATAAGCGGTGCTTGCAAAACATTGTCGTGTTTTATGTCTTGACATTGATGTGCAACTTTTTATTGAACCACGCCAGCTCGGCATTGAATGGGGGCAGATTCAATGACAAGTATCTCCGGCAGTTGGATTTCTTTGTGTATGCCATGTCTCTGGTGTTTAACCCCCAGGTGTGGCTAGTGACAAAGAACCTTATCCCCTTGTTTGAGGGCAAGATTAAAGAGTTGAAGAGGGAAGTTGAGAAGAAGAAGCTGCAACAAGAACAACAACAGCAGCAAGACCATTACCAACAAGATCACCAGCAAGTACAACAAGAACATCAGCAAGTACAACAAGATCATCAGCAAGCACAACAACAAAATCATCAGCAAGCACAACAACAAAATCATCATGAGCAAGTTCACCACCACAACCACCAACAACAACAATTAAACCAGCTAGAACAACGGCGGGAGCTGCAGTCACTGCCGCCACTGCAGCAAGTAAAGCAAGAGCCCAACCAGCAGGAACAACCTCTGGGAAACAACTATATTGATACCGTTGACGCCGACTCCTACATTACCAAAATGATTGAAAGCTTGTTTGAACCCATGCTGCAGCACCTGCACCTGAACCTGAACCCGCACCCACACCTGCACCCGCACCTGCACCTGCAGCCTATAGACGTTTTCAACTCCGAGACGTTCAACAATATCTTTAGTTACGACATTAGCGATTTCAATGTGTGAATAGCGTATGTGGTGGTGCCTATATGTAACTTCCATAGATTCCGAAAGTACTCTAACAAAATAAGAAAACACCTCTTGCAAAAAAAAAACACACACACACAAACAAACAAGGGCGCAACTTTTGTTTTACCCGCTGTTTAGTTCAATCTATAAAGTAACCCACTATAGTGCACCAACACAGCATCCAACAACCCACAATGTCATGGATCGGTCTCAAAAAGGCCATCAACCGGGCGGGCACCCAGGTCATGGTCAAGACCGGCCACATTGACCAGACGGTGGATAAGGAGTTTGAGTTTGAGGAAAAGCGGTTCAGAACCTTGGAGACCAGCTCAATCAAACTACAAAAGCAGCTCCGGACATACTTGGAAACGGTGCGCATGCTCTCCAGCACCCAAACCAACATGGCCGAGGCGCTCGCGTCGTTTTACGGCAGGGGGTCCGGGTCCGGGTCCGGGTCCGGGTCCACCAGCGCCAAATCACTAGCTCAGGAGTACCACGCCACATTAAAGGCGTTGAACGACACCGACGTGGCCGAGTTGGAGCACCCCTATAACCAAACTGTGCTCAACCCCATTGCGCGGTTCAACTCGTACTATGTCGAGATTAACGACGCCATCAAGAAGCGCCACAATAAGCAGCTCGACTATGATGCCATGAAGACCAAGGTGAGACGCATGATTGAGAAACCGGTTGCCGACGAGGGGTATTC
>JAKTZW010000039.1:0-13589 GCA_030579015.1 Zhuliangozyma blackwelliae | reverse complement strand
TTTACCATATTGAGGAGCAGGTGGAGATACCACAGATTGACTACAAGAAAGCTGTCACTGCAAGAGAAAATGTGCCCAAGGTTGAGAATTTGAGAATGAGACATTTTCCTACCGGGTACGGCGCACTGGATTTCGGCATTGATGGTGACGTTGAGAATGGGAAGGTGTTGAAGAAGCAAAAGACAGAGACCAAGAGGAAGCAAGAGGTTGAGGAGGAGAAGAAGGAGAAGAAGGAGAAGAAGGACAAGAAGGAGAAGAAAGAAAAGAAAGAAAAGAAAGAAAAGAAAGAAAAGAAGGAAAAGAAGGAAAAGAAAGAAAAGCACTAGTAGTAGATCTAAGCAGCGGCACAACTTTATAGATTCAAGCTATTGAATGAACTTTTAAAGCGTGGGGGACTTTGAAAACACCCTCACTCTTGAGGAACAAGAAAGAAAAGAAAAAAAAAAAGTGGCTGCCCTACAATCACATAACCATCGCATCATGGGCTCGTCCGCATCCAAACAGGGCCGTAAATTGACCCAGGTGGTATCTGAGAATGCACCAAAAGTGAATCGAACTCCAAATGTCAATCGCATAGACAGCTTGAAGCAAAAGTATGAGCAGCAGGTGCAAAATCATCCGCCAATAGAATCACACCAGAATGTAAGCAACAGCAACAGCAAGAGCAATATCAACACTGCAACCAGTACCACCACAACAACCCCCACAACAACCCCCACAACCCCCACAACTTCCACAACCTCCACCGTTCCACCAGCACCCACCACGGACGAGAGTATCATTCAACCTGGCACATCTTATAGAACACCACCGCCAACTGCCAACTTTGACTCCAAGTTTTTGCAAAAGAAACTCAATAAACGCAAGGAACTAGAGGGCAAGGATGGCGGCGATCCACACGAACAGGGCACGTCCACATACGAGGGAGGTACTTTTGTTGACGCGATAAATAAACTCGGCCGGCAAATCAAGACTGTTGAGTTTAACCCCACGAGAGACACCAATGCATTGCCGTTGCGACAATTGAGGTCGCGGCAGCAAGTGTACCAACGCGGCGAGGACAACAAGGACGACACGCAAAAGACGGTTGTGCATGCCCACACCTTGTCGTCGATATTGCGGGATTTGGCCGACCCAAGGGTGGACAAGAGGACAATTGTTCAGGAGTACCTGTTGCACCCTGACTTTTTAACCCAGTTGGGCGATAGGTTCACGGTGGCGTCCAAGGTTGTGCCGTTCCAGGACGATACCAAGGAAAACGAGGTGGGCCACAGGGGCGTTATGAGAGAGGGAAAGTTGCAGAACTGGAACGAAGAAGATGACGGGTCCAACGTCGAGGTTGCGAACCAGATAGAAAAGTACAAAAAGTTGAAAAAGAGAATCAGTTTGGATGATTGAGAATGGTGGTGGTGATGGTGGTGGTGATGGTGGTGGTGATGGTGGTGGTGGTGGTGTACCATGAAGGGGAGTTGTCCAGGAAGTAGGTTGCTTTGTATATAATTCGTTTAGTTGAGTCAACTGCGACTCGGAAACTCGCCTATTTTCTTTTTTCTTCTTTTGTTTTTAGGGATTTTGTTACCCCACGCTAATCAGCAACACACACCGCCCACCATCACCACCACCTTCACCGCCACCACCGCCACCACCCATGTCGTTTAAAGGCAAATCAACAAAGGAGGTTATCGCCTTCCTAAAGAAGTTTACCCCATGCGACGTTTCTGACTCCTTGAACAAGCACGGAGTCGCCAGTGGCGGGTTTATTCCCAATCTAGTTGCAAGGTCAGTCGAGGACTCAACCGCCGTTGGCAAGGCATACACCGTCTTGTACGCGCCAAAAAGCGACCCAAGACCAGCCGTAAAGGAGTCGTATATCGACCAGGCCCCAGAGGATGCCGTGGTTGTTATCGGCTTGCCGTTGGAGTTGCAGAGTGTGCATGCCCCGTACACGAGTGTCAACAATGCCATGTACGGGGGTTTGATGTCGACGCGGGCGCAGTACCGAGGGGCCAACGGGAGCGTTGTTTTGGGCAGAATCAGAGATTTGGATGAACACCGCGCGTTACATTACCCTGTGTGGTCGTACGGCGTGGGGACTAGTGCTCCCGGGCCTGTGCTCAAAGTCGTGGGCATCAATGTGCCATTGGAGGTTAAAGTTGCCAGCATAGACAGCGAGTATGACGTTTTGACAATCGCACCCGGTGACTATATCGTGGCTGATAAGAACGGGGTGGTTAAGTTGGAGGATAATGAGCAGTTGCTGAGCATTTTGGAGTATATCCCCAAGAGGGTCGATGCCGATACCAAAGTTGCTCAGGATATCAAGAAGGGCAAGCCCGCCACCGAGTCTCAGAAGTTGTGGCGAGGAAAGATTTAGAGATAGGTAGCGGTACAAACGCAATATGAACCCCACTGTCGACCTACTCTCAAAGACCTACTCTCAAAGACCTACTCTCAAAGTCCTACTCTCAAAGACCTACTCTCAAAGTCCTACTCTCAAAGACCTTGCGCCACTATCGACTCTCTCTCTTTCCGAGTGTGGAGTACCTCAAAAAAACAAAATCTAGAAACGGGAGGGATAAAATGGAGGGCGGAGGGAGGGGAGAGAAAAAGCTAACCTCGCATTTACAGTACGGGTCAGCACAGCACACAACAACCATGCCGATCAATGACGATATGACCGGCGGCAGCCTCGGCGACATAAAAAGGTTGAGGGTGTCTTTGATAGGGAACAACGACTTGAAGTATAAGCTTATTGCCAACGTTGACTTTATCCAGCAGCTAGTGGGTCAATTCGTTCACCTCCTTGAGCAACAACAGCAACAACAGCAACAACAGCAACAACAGCAACAACAGCAACAACAGCAACAGCAACAGCAACATCAGCAGAGCCTCTGCGAGACGATGACGGAGTTGGAAGACAAGGCGGTGATTATCAACATCTTGTGCTCCTTTATCGTTGAAGTCGACACCAACAAGAACGAAAATATTACAGAGTGTCTCAAGTGCTTGGAGAAAGTGATTAACCCGATAGTCGGACACTTGAGCCACTTTATAGGCACCGTGGCGGCACCTGTAGAGTCCAATGGCGAAAGGGTTATTGGCTACTGTCTCGACATTCTTTTGGTTTTGGGCAATATCCGCAACCACACCATCGATGCGACATTGTGGGGGTTCATCACGTCCTTGATGGTTTCCGCCGACGGCAGATCCAGCATCCTCGCCAAGCTGTTGAAGCTCGTGCCGTTATTGTTGTCGCAGTCGGAGATAGCCAACGACTCACTAATAACGTTGCTCACGGCATTACTAAAGAGATTATCCAACGAGTGCGACACCATCGTAGCCACTCACTTTGGCGCCTTTGACGCCATGGCTCTCCACAAAATGGCGTTTGAAGACCACAGCCTTCCCAATATGCAGTTGAATAGGGATATCCTTGAGAGGGAGGTGAATGTGCACCTCCTAGGCCAGTTGATCACTTGCACGGCGCAGATATTCAGCTTTAGCAAGGCCAACAACTATGATATATTGATGGCAACTTCAAGCGTTAGCTGTGCCATTGAGTCAGGTAAGAAAGGGGATTCTTCCCCTTCCACCACCACCAACACCACCACCACCACCACCACAACGTCCCCCGTGGTTGTATTGTCGATAAATGTATACTTGTCGTTGCTAATGTTGATCAAGTACGAGGATAGGGCAATAAACTTGGCCGCTTTCAACTTGGTTGCGTTTTACTTGAACAACTTGAGACCGTCAAAGGAAATTGACCACAATGTGATATTCCAAAGCTACAAAAAGTTGTTCCCCAGAATCGTCACCATGTTCGATTTGCAAGAGGGCTACAGCGGGCAGGGTGCTGCCCAGAAGGACACCAACAACGATGCTGTTTTGGGCAGCCGGAACGCCAGCTCCAGACTGTCTTTGCCCAGCATTCCCAAGTACTTGTTATCGCCAGCAAGGATCTTGGCTGACTTGTGCGAGCAGTACGCCATGTTGAACGACGAGATCTACAACTCAAACGTAGACTACAAGTTGGTGGAAAAGTTGGAACTGAGTTTCCGGTCGAGCCAGTTACTAAAGGCGGTGCGGGAGTTGAAGGCAAACTGCAAAAATGGCAAGGCGTTGGTGGATTTCACCTCGTTGCTAACAATTGAGCGAGACGAGGGGGTTGTTGCGGACTTGCTCTTGCTCCTTAGCGTCTACACCAGCAACAACGAGGACTACCGCTCGCGGATCGTGAAGCATTCCAAGGCGGGAATAAACCTACCCGGCATTATTTTTGAGATTATAGACGATTACCATTTCTTGTTGACCCAGTTGAAGTTGGTGTATCGTCTTTTGTATCCCAAAAAGAAAAAGACAAAGAAGGAAAAGATAAAGAAGGTGGAGGAGGCAAAGACGAGGAGGAGGAGGAGGCGCGTCCCTGCCAGCGACTTGCCGTGGTTTGGCCGCAACTTGGGGATCATTTGCACCTTGATGGACTCGGCGGTGTTTACCAATTGCTTCTATTTTGTTAGGTCAATAACGAGGTCAGTGGCCACGTTGAGGACATTTTTTGTCCGGTGTAACGAGAGCAATAGTTTTCTTACCGGCGAAGGTGGGGAGAACACGCGTTTAGCAGGATCCGGTAGTGAAAGGGGACAAGCAGAAGGGAGTGCCAGTGGTGGTGTGAATGTTGATGGTGGTGGTGGTGGCGGTAATGTTTCTATTGGCGGTAATGTTTCTATTGGTGGTGGCGTTTCCATCGGTGGTGGTGGAGGCGGAGTTGGAGCAGCCCCGACAGTGACATCGTCAATCTTTTCAGCCGCTGCCACATCCTCGCCCGGAGGCTTGATTACCAACTTGTTGGAAACGATTCGAATTTATGAGGATTTGGACCGGGTGCTCGACTTTTTCTACAATTTGAACCGCAGCAATGACTTGAACATTGTATTGAGTCGACAGGTGCAGTTGACTAACAAGTCGGTTGTGATTGGGTTGTTGGCGAATCTTATTCTTGACTTTAGCTCGTTTAGGTACAAGATTGTTGGGTACGACAATTTCCTATCGAGTTTGGCCACCATCTACACCAGCGCCAGCGACGAGGGCATTGTTGTGGATAAGTTGACCGAGGAAGAAGTGTTTCAGCGGAATGTGATCCAGCTCAAGGTGTTGCAAGTGGTGAAGAATTTCATGTACAATGAGCCCACCGAGAACAAGAAGGAGTTGTTGGACTATTTCCCCATAACGCATGTGTTGCAAAAGGCTGCCTACGGGTTGGGCCTGGCGAGCTCGGCGACAATATCGGAGTATATTCATAAACTCAAGTTGCAGCAAAAGGTTGTTGCCTTTGACATTTTGCGAAACTTTACTGCGGGGTCGCCCAATTTCAACGACCTGTTGATCAGGTCGTACGAGATGGACTTTGCCAAGACACACCCCGGGGTGCCAGATAAGTGGTTCAAGTTTCTTGTGGACAATATCTGCA
Organism: Zhuliangozyma blackwelliae; assembly: GCA_030579015.1. Taxonomy (NCBI): domain Eukaryota; kingdom Fungi; phylum Ascomycota; class Pichiomycetes; order Serinales; family Debaryomycetaceae; genus Zhuliangozyma; species Zhuliangozyma blackwelliae. The sequence goes on along the minus strand of JAKTZW010000039.1, from coordinate 8,122 downwards.
ACGTGCTGTTGTTTTTGAACCAGGAAGGGGGTGAGGAAGTGTCAAAGGAAAATGAGGGGGAGGAGGAGAAGGACAAGGAGAAGGACAAGGAGAAGGAGGAGGGGGCAACAAGTGGCACGTTTGGCGACGATGCGACATTGGCCAAGCTTGTGCAGAACGAAGACTATGTCAAGTTGATTCGATCGATCAATTATACCGAGGACCACAAGTATACCATTATTGACAAGATCAAACGGGAGATGTTCCCCAATGACGAGTTGTTGAACATTTGGTTGAGGATGTTGTCTTTTTCCGTTCCCGAAAAGATTGAGCGGGCGCTCGACTTTAACACCCAGGTGAATTTGGCCACCAATTTGAACATGATCAAGTCTTCGGTGATTTGGATCATTGTCAACTTGACGTGGAAGTACTCCAAATTTGGATACCACATCCATGACTATAGCGGATACGAGGTGTACCAGCATGTTGACACGTCGAGGTATGGTGGAAATAACCAGCGTATATACATTGATGAGTCCGACGAAGAGGAGGGTAGTGGTGGTGGTGGTGGTGTTGCCCATGACTTTGATTTGGACAAGGACGAATTGACGGTGGTTGACCGGGCAAAGTACTTGGATAAGATGGGGTTTACTGCCGTGATCAAGCGGTTGATCAAGCATTACACGAGGCAAGCGGCGAGTGAGCGGTTGCCGAAAGTGGGGAGTAGGAAGTTGAGCGTGGCAGGTTCCGGTTCCAGTGCCAGTGCCAGTGCCAGTGCCAGTGCCAGCCCTGTTCCGACCCTTAAGCGGTTTGACGTGCAAAACAGCCACGATGTATTGGAAAAGTTGCAGACGGCGTTGAAGCAGATCAACGCGTTGATAAGGACCAAACGTGGTGGGAATGGGGAGGATGAAGAAGACGAGGACGAGGACAAAGAAGGGGGAAAAGGGTCCAGCACCGGGCCGAGAAATGAGTTGGGATTGCGCCGGAGCGAGGGTGGAAAAACCGTTGAAGTTGTAGAGCGCCACTATGGAAGAAGACGGCGTGATGACATTGACTCGGAAGATAATGACGACGAGATGGAGATTGTGGGTGAGGATGACGGCGAGGGGGAAGAGGAAGTTGGAGCCGAAGGGGCGGGTGGAGGAGAAGAGGATGAAGAAGAGGAGGATGAGGATGAATTGCCCACTGAGTATTGGGTTATGTAGCTAGAAGGGGCAAGTGACTGTGTTTCACAGTCTGTTTCTGGCGAGCAAGTGTGAATAGTATACAGAGTGAGCGTTGGCCGTTGGCCATTGGCAGTTGGCCGCTGGCCGTTGGCTTGTACTAAATTTTAATGAAACGTTTGGTGGCGAGTTGAGGGGTAGTGGGATCTTGTCGTCGATCTTTTAACGTCCACCGCGCCGATAAGCAAGCAGAGGGAGAGAGTTATACGGGAAGATACGAAACCATATACTCTGAAACCATGTACTCTTTGTACTCTGCTCTGACAAAGCAAAAGACAGGGAGCTGAGAAGAAAAGAAAAGAAAAGAAAACAGAAGCTTGGGCCGGAGGGGTGCGGTCCGGTGCTCCGCCGCTGCACCATTACAACACTCCCAGGGGGGAGGGGTTGATTTTCGGAAGATGCGATAGGCAACTGTTGGAGGAGATGTTTGGCTGGTGAATACGGTGCGATGCAAATAGAACCATGAAATTAGTTTGAAAGGAGCACACTCTATATAATTCTACTCTCTGTTTCTACCCTCTTCCTCTGTCTCTCTGGTCTCTAATCTCTCTCTCTCTCTCTGTCTCGTGATTGTCTCTTTCAGATGATGTATGAGATCTTGTGTCACATTTTAGTGGTGGGACAAAAACTCAACATGAGCAACCAGCCAGCAGCAAAGGACAGCAGATACACTCTCCCTCTCAGTAGGGTCAGGGGGGTAGACAATGTGCTATTGTGACCAAGGGCTGTGTCGCTGCCTCAAGCCCCTGCACCCCCCTCATGACCCTCAGGCGAGAGATGCAGAAAGAGACAAAGAAAGAGAGACCAACTGACTTTCACAACAGTAGTAGTCAAGACAAAAGAGAGTGTCACCAAGTGGATGTAAAAGGGACCAAGACACTCCAAGAAACTACTACACCTACCGAGACACTACCATTCCCACCAAGGCACTACTGCTCGTACCAAGACCCACTCTATTGTTTGTCACCGTTTGAAAAAAAAGAAACGGAAAAAAATTTCCGTCACTTTACATGAGAGAAAAAAAAAAGAAAAGAAATTTTTCTCAACTTTCTTCAACCCAAAAAAAAAAAAAAAAAAAAAAAAACAGAGAGAGAGCCAAGGAGGACTCACTACTTTACTCACTTCACCACCCTCTGCATCACATTTAGAGAGAGGAGATACGTACTCCCACTACTGGCCCCGTCACAAATACCAGCTTTGAGATACTGTGAGAGCGAGAGCGAGACAAAGAGAGCGTGTGACAAAGTGACAGTTATAGAGCGACACAGTGAACAACTCATATCCAATACGACCACTACTATTTATAACTACCACGATCAAACACAACAACTACTACAACACCAAATACACTGCCATATATATATATACATACTCCACATACACCCCTGCACGCAATGACATCGATGGAAAACGCAGAGAGCAGCGTGAGGTCGCTAAACGACATCAATTTGGAAGAGCTCGCCAACAGACAGCACCAACGAAATATTTATGCCCAGGAAACACCGTCGCTTGAGGACAGTGCCAACGGAACTGGTAACAACGGAAGCACCGCTGCCGCCAACAACAACAACAACAACAACAACAACAACAACAACAACAACAACAATGGCGGCAGTACCACCCCCAACAGCAACAGCACCAACGAGCTAACCAAAAAAGTGTCGAGACACGCCAACAAGGACACCACAACCAAGGGCAAGTACACCCTAAATGATTTTCAAATATTGCGCACCTTGGGTACAGGCTCCTTTGGACGGGTCCATTTGACCCGCTCGATCCACAACGGACGATTCTACGCCATGAAGGTGTTGAAAAAGGAACGAGTGGTGAATATGAAACAAGTGGAGCACACCAACGACGAGAGGAGAATGCTAAAGTTGGCACAACACCCATTCATAATAAGAATGTGGGGCACATTCCAAGACTGCCACAACTTGTTTATGATTATGGACTACATAGAAGGCGGTGAGCTATTCTCGTTGTTGAGGAAATCGCAGCGGTTCCCCACCCCGGTGGCCAAGTTTTACGCCGCCGAGGTGTTTCTAGCCATTGAGTACTTGCACAACTTGGACATTATCTATCGAGATTTGAAACCGGAAAACATTTTGTTGGACAAGAACGGGCACATCAAGTTGACAGATTTCGGGTTTGCCAAGGAAGTTGTTGACGTTACCTACACATTGTGCGGCACCCCGGACTATATCGCCCCCGAAGTGGTTGCCACCAAGCCATACAACAAGTCGGTGGACTGGTGGTCGTTTGGAATCTTGATCTTTGAAATGTTGACCGGCTACACCCCCTTTTACGACCCCACCCCCATGAAAACCTACGAAAACATATTGAACGGCACAATCACGTACCCCGACTACTTGCCTCCCGATATCCTTGACTTGCTACAAAAGTTGATTGTCAAGGATCTCACCCAGAGGTTGGGCAACTTGCAGGGGGGGCTGGCCGATGTAAAAAACCACCCCTGGTTCAAGGAAGTCATTTGGGAAAGGTTGCTATCGAGAGACATAGAGACGCCGTATGAGCCGCCAATCACTTCTGGTGTCGGCGACACTTCGCAGTTTGATAGGTATCCTGAAGATAAGGACTTGGACTATGGGATAGGAGGAGTCGACGACCCGTTCCGTGATTTGTTTAATGATTTTTAGACATTAAATGAACAAGAACAGGGCGAGAACAAGAATTAGAACAGGGACAATAACAAGAACAAGAACAGGGACAAGAACAAGAATAAGAACAAGAATAAGAATAAGAACAAGAACAGGACCAAGAACACTTTAACAAAGGGGGACTCATCACATTGGGCACCTTTATTCTTTTTTTGATGATCTACTATAGTGTAAATATTATCTCCCTCGCCAATGTATAAATATTACCTCCCTCGCCAATGTGTCCATTTCTCACGAACACGCCTCTGTGGCTGCCATCCAATCGCTGGAAAGTAGCTCACCAACTGTCATTCTGGTTTTTGCATCAATGTCCAACAATTTGTAAAGAATCATCACCCTCAACTCGTTCAACTCGCTACCTTCCTCTTCCTCCTCCTCTTCTTCCTCCCCTTCCTCTCCCCCTCCTTTGACCGTTTGTTCTTTAAAACTACTCTCATCATCATCCTCACTGCGAACCAACGGGCTGCAGATATCTTCTATTGGCTGAAACGTCCCCCTTCGTGTAACCAACCACTCTTTGCTCTTTGCGTCGTACCCCGCAAGCATGCGCTTTTGCACATACTCGCCAAACGCTCTATCTCGATACTCCACCTTTCCCGAAACACGGTGTTGCTTGCAATCGGTGGTTTTCCAAAGATAACCAGTGCCATACCCGTGCTCCAGCAAAAGTCCGTCGCACCGATTCTCTATATTGCTGCTGTCGCTCGCCCCGGTATAGTAATGGCGGCGAATGTTTAGTAGGACCAAGGCAATTATCCCCAATGCCCAGCAGTCCTTCTTGACTGACGAGTATGACCTCTTGCCATCCTGGGCACAAGCCCATTCCTCGGGGGCAATATATGGCTCAGAACCAATGGGGCCCTCGGAGCCGGGGATAAGCTGCTCCTGGGAATCAAACTTGGTTCTAAACACAAACGACTTGCCAAAGTCGGATATCTTGAGCACTGTCTTGGATTTCCCCGTGACGCCAACACTGCTTGGCTCATAAGTGATCAAAATGTTCTCCAACTTCAAGTCACAGTGCGCCACCCCGTGCGCATGCATATACCTTAGCCCCTTGGCAATCTGTTTCACAAAACAGTCGATTTCGTAGAGCGACACCCGCGACACCGGCCGGTTGTTGACGTCAACGCCGGTGGTTAGGTAGGAAAATAGGTCGCCGCCCTGGCTGCACTTCATCACCTGGCTCAACTTCAAGTCCGAATCGGTGGGCGTTGCCATCAAGTCAACCGTCTCGGTGATGTGTTTGTTGTTTAATGTGGCCGAGATGACAAATTCCGATAGAATCCGCTCGATAAACACCTTGTCCTTTTCCCGCCTGCGAGTAAGCTCCTTGACAACGTACAAGGTGTGTCCCACCGATCTGGGTGTCGGCGACAACACGGAATTGGTGACGGTGGTGCCGTTGGCGGTGGTGCCGTTGGCACTTGTACCGTTTTCGTTCAGGTCCGGGTTCGGGTCGATAATCTTGATCAACCCATATGCTCCCCGCCCAATAACGTCCCGCACCACGCCATATCGCTGGTACAACGACTTGCCGTTGCAGAGCAACTTCCGCTTGTCTTTGTTTTGGTTAAAGAGATGGTTGATTTTCACAGTGAGGCTGTCGATGATCTGGATTTGGGCATCGCCAATCACCGAGTCGGTGTTGCTGAACCCTCGTGGCAACTTGTGGATCTTGGTCTGCGAGTCAAGGAGCGAGTAGGTGCCCTTGGACTCCTCGTTGGCTATTTCGGCCAAGTGGGTGCTGGACACTTTGCTTAGTCCGCAGTACCCCATAATGGTGGACAACTGTTTTGCTAAATCATGGTGGCTGGGTTTATATCTCGGCTTGATGGAGTGCAAGTGGTCCTCCTCTTCCTCTTCCTCTTCCTCTTCCTCGTCTTCTTCCTCGTCGTCATCATTAGTGGAATTGTCCCCTAAATCGCTCTCGTAATCACCTCCCAGCACGTCTGACTCGTCACTATCGCCCTCCAAATCCTCGCTTTCAACAATTGTACTCACTCGCTTCTGGTACTTTGGGAGTGCAAGCCCCGCAACATTTTTATCGGGTGACGATGGCAGCTGTGGTGGTAGCGGTGGCGATTTCGACGATGCGGGCGAGAGTTTTATCCTATCCATTTGCTCCTCTATGCCTATCGCTTTAGGCTGGCTTTTAAACAACAGTTTGAGCTTGGACGAAGCACTGGAGGAAGATGAGTGTATGGAATCGTTTGATTGCATGGATGTGACGGAATTGGCCCTTGAAGGACGAAGTGATTGCAGGAGTGGCGCCTTTGGTGTCGCCGTTGACTCCTTCTTGGATCTGAATAGTGGCATAGCTGGTTCTTTTTATCGTTGTGGCATAAGATTCCGAGGGCAAATAACTGGTTTGGGTTATTGCTCTGCTTATGGTTCTGCTTATGGTTCTGCTTATGGTTCTGCTTATTGCTCTGCTTATTACTTCAACCCTGGCTATTGCTTTGGTTACTAAGCTTCCCCCCCACCCCAAAAAAAATAATGACGTCAAAGCAATTCCATATAGTCACGTGACCTTGAGTCCATATACAAAGACACAACTCGTAAAGCAGGTGTGTCAAATCAGCAGGGTGCAGGGGTCCGTGAGATGGGCTTGGTTGATTGGTTGACTATAGTGGTCCCCGCTAGAGTAGTAGTATGTAGTTATATACCTTTGACAACCTTTCTGCAACACAGCACCGGCAGCATTGCACCGACAAGGCAGTAGCTCCAACCCTTGGGCCTAACACACAGCAGCAAGACACAACACAGGGGGGGGGGTAGGGTATTCTGTCTGTTTTGGTTCTTGCCATATCCTCATCAAGCCCCCATATATATGTTGCTAGACGACGGGTGTGGTTGTTCAAGAAAAAAGCGGGCGCGTCCTTTTTACACCACCACCCTCCCAAAACGGAATAAATTGATTGGCGTATCACTGCTACCAAGTAAGACAATCTTGACCTCCTCCAGCTCTCCAGCTCTCCATCCCTTCAGTCCTCCAGTACCTCAGCTCTCCCTCCAGCTCTCCCTCCAGCTCTCCCTCCAGCTCTCCCTCCAGCTCTCCCTCCAGCTCTCCTTCCAGCTCTCCCTCCAGCTCTCCCTCCCGCGGTGCAAGTGGGTGGAAATATAATTGGGAAAAGAAAACCAATCGTTGCTAGTACAGAAGAAGCTTTTAAAACAATAGCATGCTGATGCGAGGCAAACTTGGCAGGACACCCGCAACCCGTACTCCAGCCACTCGGCGTGGGCAAGGTGCTACCATAGGTTGCCCGGGCAACATTTCACACCACTGCAGTTTGCAGTATGTAGGCCCAAACTGGCCACCCCCTTTTGCTTGCATGGTGAAACATTTCTGCTACAAATGTTGACACTGCTTATCAGTCTGCACCAAAGTGACTCCTTTACTCAACACCCTCCATGGCTCTTTGGGCAAACCGTCTTTCTCTCCATACATCTCTACATATCTGTATCTCTCTCTCTACACCCTCCTTTCCGCGCCTCCCTTCCCCCCTGCCTTCCCTTTTTCCCTCGTACCCTTGTGTCTTCTATCGTACATTCCCACTTGGATCAGCAGACGATCTTCAGTTTCAGCAAAAACAAAAGGGAAAAAATTTCGTGTTTTTTTTTTTTTTTTTTTTTTTTTTTGGTTTCTCCTGTTTCGTTTTTCACGTTGTTGATTTCCTCAGTTTTGATTTCCTGATTCCATTCCGTACCCATCCCTGCCCTCATTACAGCCTCCCTCCACCCTCAACCCTCTCCGTCGACCGTCCACCCTCTCCCCTCCCCCTTACACAGCCACCACAGGTACTGACACATATACCGACACATATACCTCTCGAGGAAACCACGCATCTGAACAATCGTATAGCCAGCAAAAAAAGACCCCCCTCCCCTTTCCTTTCCTTTCCTCGCCATGACAAGCATATACACGTCAGACCTAAAGAACCACAGGCGGGCACCCCCGCCACCTCCAGCAGTATCCTCGGCAACGCCGCCGTCATTAATGCCGTCGGGATCTTACACTTCAAATGCCGTCCTGCTCAATGTCAACTCCAACAAACGCCATTCTGGCTGGGTCCACGTCAAGGACGACGGGATATTCACGTCGTTCCGGTGGAACAAGCGCTTTATGATTATCAACGACAAGACGTTGAACTTTTACAAACAAGAACCCCTGCCTGCAGAGTCGCCCGTGCCAGACTTGTCGTTTCCCTTGAATCTCATCAGCAACATCAACTTGAA
>JAKTZW010000038.1:0-14061 GCA_030579015.1 Zhuliangozyma blackwelliae | reverse complement strand
ACACCTGCTCCCGCGACGGCAAGTTGATTTTGCGTGATTTGGTCAATGACGATGCCGACGAGGGGTTTCAAGTGTACCTCGTGCAGGGGCCCATTTCCGGCATTGACATGAAAATGCCAGACTCGGCCACAATACTCGTTGCCACGGGTGGCAAAAACACCGAGGTGGCGCTTTACAGGGTGGAGAGACGGGCGGATGGCGCCCTGCTGTTGATGATGCTGCTGTTTCTGCTGCTCCCGGGGTCTACTGGGGGAAGACCATTGAGGAGGATGTTGACGAGTTTGGACTTGGGAGCTGAATATGGACAAGAAAGACACGCCTGTAGGCTATCGCCGATATGGACATCGGTCACCTTGCCGGAAAGCTTTGTGTACAGCTCCACGCTGGACGAAACGGTATCCAGCTGGATGGCGGCGGTTTGCATCGTCAAGGACAGAGTGGTGTGTGGGAGCCAGATGGGCCAGATGGTGGTGTACCACGTTGATGTGACCTCTGCGCCACTGCAGACGGTGGACAAGACCTCTGTGGCACAGCAGCCGGTTGCCACCTTGGTGTTGTCGCAGTTTCCCATTTTAAACTTGCGGGAAATCAACGTTGATCACATTCTCTTTAGTGACTCCATGGGCAAGTTGGGGATTGTTCAATTGTCAACCATGAAGGTTGTTTGCTTGTATGACAATTTGCGGTTTGGCCCCATATCTCACTTTGAGTACTTTGTTCCGCCAGACTTTGGCAAAACAAAGACAAGTGGGTCCACCTTGAGGTTTGACCCTGTGTATACCCTTTCCACAACTGTTGACAAGAGAATGGTGATTTACAAGGTGCATGACCACGGCGCGGCTGAGCTTTTGTTGGATGTGAAGCTATTTGAAACCTTGGTCCCCTCTGCCTGCTTGCTCAAGAATGGCAGGTTTACTGACTATGAGGTCTTTGACCAGATGTTTGGAGAGGGTACAGCAAGGTGTGGTGGTAGTGGTGATGGTGCTGCAGCAGCTGCAGGTGCTGGAAGCTGCACCCTGGGCACCGCCAAAAAGAGAAGGGTTTTGGGCGAGCTTGCACCATGCGTGTTTATACCCGCGGCAAAGTGTGAGTCCCGACCTCTTTTCCCACCAATCAATGATGGAAGGATGCTACACCAGCCCCAGCCCCAGCCCGTTACCAACTCAGTGGAGTACAAGAACAGCGACGGTGACGATGATGGTGATGGTTACAGTAAAAACAGTACAACTATAACGAAGTGACGATATACAAAGAGTAAGGGTGTAGTGGGACAATGCACAACCATTGGCAGCTTGTGTCTTTTTCTCAAACGGCATTTGGGAAGCTCATAATTGGATGCCAGTTAGCAGCCTATGCCAAGATTATGGACTTTTCCACTTTGGTTGAGTAGATGAATAATCCAAGTCTCGCGACAACATGAACAGGTTGGTTTCTTTGTATGTACTCATGGTGTCGTGTGCGGGGTTGTCACTGTTAGCCGGTTCTCGTACGAGGTGATGGGCCAACATCACCTGACAACCATGCAGTGGTTGAACATGGTTTTGCAGCAACAGGAAACAACCACAAAAACAGCCAGATCTGGCAAGGTTTTACCCCAATAGCCAGGCACTTCAAAGGCGTGGTAGGAGAGGGGGGAGCTCACTTTACAAGAGGGGTTGAAAAGTGTGCGGCAAAGAAGAAGAAGGAGAAGGACGAGCAGTCATATCTCCTAGTAGATCTACTCGACTTGAAGAAATGGCGGATTGCCAGTATGGTTGGAGATTGGAAGGATCTGCTTTTTGTTCATTTGCAGTACAATACATGCCTTGTCATGTATTGGTTTTACGACACAGAAAAATGACACACGCGCACAACGAACCAAAACATGCTACACTTTTTTTTTTGCCTTCTTTTCTTTCTTGATACTCAAATTTGGCGACACACAGCAATCTTGCGACGCATCCATTCCTATGCATCATGCCCCTACCAACAATAGAACACTTCCAGGTATTGGGACTAACGCCGCTGGCGACGGCAGAAGATATCAGAAAGGCATATAGGAAGTTGTCGCTAAAGTACCATCCCGACAAGACTGACCTCGAGGAACACCACGGAATGTTTCTCAAGATCAAAGAGGCGTATGATTTGCTCAAAGACGGCAACGTGAAGGTGGTGGGCTCAGACACCTACCTGGCAGCAGCAAACACCCGAAACGCGTATGCCAACTTCCCCTCTGCATCGTTCAAAGGAACCCCCTACACGCATATGCACACCGCAAGTTCGTTTCCTGGCAGCTTCACGCTGCCCCAGCCGCCCCAGCCACCTCCACGACACAGTGCGGGGTTTTCGTACTACCAGTTCCACCAACGGTCGCAAGAACAGCATAGACGCGAGCGAGAAGAGTACGCGGCTCAGCAGGAAAGGTTGAAGCGTGAATTGTATGAACGAATGAAAGCGGAGGAGGAACTCCGAAAACGCGATCGCAGACAACAACAGCAACAACAACAGCAGCAACAGCAACAACAGCAGCAACAACAGCAGCAGCAACAACAGCAGCAGCAGCAACAACAACAGCAACAGCAGGAAGATACCGAAAGGAGGAGGAAGCAGGAATATGAAAGAATGGCCCAAGAGGCGTCTGAGGCTAGATTATCGCGGGAACAAGTCGATGAGAGTCTGCGTGGCTCGCAAACGAAGGCAAATGCGGCCGACAGTTTGCTCGACCAATTGGCAGACATCACCAATAGTACACAGTTCACCGAGGAGTACCAGCAGGCCAAAAAAGCCAAAGTTAGACAAGCGGGACAGGATGCCGTGGCAAAAGAGCACCTCAGGGCATCGCTTGGAGTGGATGATGCAGTAGAAAGCGTGTATCGTGAAACGAGGCAGAGTTCTAAAGCTCGCGCGGGATTGAAAAGAAGTGAAAGAACTTATGAAAGACCTGGCAGCCACTCAGGTGACTCGGATGACCCGATAGTGTTGGAAGACGAGATAGTCAGTCTACTGAACGAGGAGCTGCCAGGAGAGCTTCTGGGTAATGATGACGATGAGGACGAGGAAAGTGAGAATGAAAATTCGTTTATGCACGTGCCAAGCGAAGCAGACTTTGACCACTCTTTGGATAACGAAGGCGAGACGCGTTTTGATGATGGACTGCCGGAGGAAATCATCCTATCTAGCAGTGAAGGGGCATCCCAGGACTATGCCACCGATGACGGTGCCAGTGCTGCTGCTGCCAGTTCTGCTTCCAGTGGTACTAATGCCGGTGCTGCTTCCAGTGCTGCTGCTGCTGATGTTGCATATGACCCAGAACAGCAGCACGTTTCCCTGGATTCAAGCAAGGCTGAAAGACTAGAGGAGTTTATTGAATCAACGGTCCCCAAACCGCCGCTTTCGCCCAAACGGAGATCCCAACCCCCACACACCAGAAGCAGGCAAAAATCCCCCGGAACCGAACCCCCAACGTCGTCGCCTTTGGCATTTTCAAAGAGCCGGCACCACCTGACGTCCCCAAACAAAAGGTCGAGAGTCTCGTTCAAGGTAGAAGACTTGCGTCGAGGTTTGGGTACTGGTCTCGACGACGTTGACCTATCCGATATGCACGACAGCCTCCCTCACGACAAGACAAGCAACAATCGCATGTCACACGGCGCCAAAAAGAGGCACTTTGAGTACTCTGATGGAACGTCCCAGGCAGAAACCTTGTCTACTCCTTTGAACAAGAATACAATCCGAGGACACGCTCCAACCGAAAAGGTGCTCTCGGTCTTGGACTTGCACGCCCACCCCAAGATCCACTCGTTCACGGCACCCAGCCCACCGCAGGTGGTGTTGGACCCGTCAATCAGCCAGCGAGGCTGGCAGAAATACGTCACGTCGATGAAAGAGTACCAGATGGCGTTTCTCAACTACAAGAAACTCATTGTCCAGTACCAGCACGAGAGAACGCAAAAGGATTGTGAATACTTTAACGAGGTGAACTCGACGTCGGCCAATATGGACACGTACACAAAGTGCTTGCAACGTGACCATGAGGTGATTTCTGAGTTCAGCGAGGCGCTACGAGTGTTTAACAATGCAATCAATATGTATAAACAAAACTGTGATTGGATGCGGATTGCTAAGCTGGCCGATCCCAGCTGGGTTGTGTGAGTTGTGTGTTTGTTTGTATGTGTGTTTGTGTGTTTGTGTGTTTGTGTGTATGTGTGTATGTGTGTATGTGTGTAAGTGTGTAAGTGTGTTTGTATGTATTTATGTCTTATGTGTATGTACTTATATATGTATTTGTGTATGTAGTTATGTACATGTGCGTGTCTATTTATAAACGTGGGAGCTTCCGGTAGCGCACACCCTGGTGGACTCGATGTACGCGTCAAAAGTTTTCTTGCGCTGTTGTCCTTTTTCTTGTATGGCTCACATTTGCAACACTCCAGCACCCTCCCACCACCACCACCAAACCCACTGAAGCGAAGCATGAACAGGAACCGCCAGTTGTTGTTGTTTTTGGGAGTGGTATTCCACTTCTTCTACTTGTGGTCCATTTTTGACATCTACTTTGTGCTGCCGTTGGTGCATGGTATGGACCACCACATTTCCACCATACACCCTCCAGCAAAGCGATTGTTTCTCATTGTGGGCGATGGACTTCGGGCCGACAAGACGTTTCAAAAGTTGACACACCCGCGCACCGGCGAGTACAAGTACTTGGCTCCGTACTTGCGGTCCCTCGTGTTGAACGAGGGCACCTGGGGGATATCAAAAACCCGCATGCCCACGGAGTCGCGGCCCGGCCACGTTGCCATGATTGCTGGCTTTTACGAGGATGTATCAGCCGTGACAAAGGGGTGGAAGGAGAACCCCGTTGACTTTGACTCCTTCTTCAACCAGTCAAAGCACACGTACTCGTTTGGCTCTCCAGACATCTTGCCCATGTTTGCCTACGGCGAAGGGGTGGTTCCCGGCAGGATTGATGTGTGCATGTACGGACACGAGTTTGAGGACTTTACGCAGAGCTCCATCGAATTGGACTCATTTGTGTTTAAGCACTTTGACGAGTTGATGCACAACTCCACGGTGAACGCCACGTTACACAAAGAGCTACACCAGGATGGCAATGTCTTTTTCTTGCACTTGTTGGGCCCCGACACGGCGGGCCACGCGTACCGGCCGTACTCTGCCGAGTACTACGACAACATTGAGTATATTGACCAAAAGTTGTCGCAGTTGATCCCCCGGATCAACGAGTTTTTCGGTGACGACAAGACGGCCTTTGTGTTCACTGCTGACCACGGCATGTCAGACTTTGGGTCACATGGCGATGGCCATCCAGACAATACCAGGACGCCCTTGATTGCCTGGGGCGCGGGCGTGAACAAACCAAAACGGTTGAGCCAGATTCCCGACTTGGAGCAGCAGCGGCAGCAGCAGTTGGCCAAGCAAGACCCCGTCGCGTCGGGCTTTGAAGCCTCGTACTTTGACACCTGGGAGTTTGACCACCTTGTGCGGAACGACGTTAACCAGGCGGACATTGCTTCTCTTATGGCGTACCTCATTGGTGCCAACTACCCCGCCAACTCGGTGGGCGAGCTTCCGCTCGCGTACTTGGACGCCGAGGAGTCAACCAAGGTCAACGCGCTATACGCAAACGCGTTGGCAATAGTCGAGCAGTACTTTGTCAAGGAAAAGGAGGTTTACCTCCACCAGTTCAAGTTCAAGCCCTACCGCCCGTTTGAGGAAAAGTCCATCGATGCGTATAGGCGCGAAATTGAAGCGTTGATTGCGTCGTTATCGTCTGGCGTTGACGAGGTCACCATGACTGCTAACGAGCTCAAAGCCATTGCGTTGACTGAGGAGTTGATGAAAACAGCCTTGGACGGGTTGACGTACTTGCAAACGTACAACTGGTTGCTACTCAGGTCGATCGTGACGCTTGGGTTTCTTGGCTGGATTGTGTATTCCTTCAACATTTTCTTGAAGCTATTTGCATTGACAGAAAAAGACTTGGAGTACACGCCACCGTTGTCGGTGCCGCTCGTGGGGGTATTTGGGGCAGTGGCGGCAATCATCAACTACATTTTGTTTTACCAGGCGTCGCCCTTCAACTACTATATGTACGCGGCATTCCCCTTGTACTTTTGGTACCAGATCATAAGCGAGAGGCACTACTTGTTCAAAGGGGTCGAGAGGTTTACTTACGGCATATCCAACACCACCCGGTGCTTGATTGTGCTTTCGTTCATTGCCATGTACGAAGGTATAGCGTACGGATTTTTCGAGAGGTTTGTGTTTTCGGTCATACTTGTCATCATTGGCGTGTACCCCTTCTTTGTCGGCAGCTCGCACAAAATCTCAGGATTGATGAAGGTACTCTGGTTCGTTAGTTGTCTCCTCATGTGCACGTTTACCAACTTGGACCCGGTGAAGGTGGAGAACTTGTTCTTGATCAATGTTGGAACCATTCTCGCCACCGTGGTCAGCTTGGCAGGCGCCAGCCATGTGTTTAAGCGCGCCACTGGACCGGTGCAGAAAGCGCTTGTTGCGGCGCAGATATTGGCCATTCCCTTTATGTCCTACGCGACAAATGTGTCGGTGTTGTCGTTGCAGGCAAGGGAGGGGTTGCCGTTGTATTCTCAAGTGTTGGGGTGGGCCACGTTCATCGTGTCGTTGGTTGTGTTGCCGGGTTTGCACGCCGTTTATCCGTCCAAGGACTACCAGCTAAGGTTGTTGATTATATTTGTGGCGTTTGTGCCCACATTTATCATCCTAACGATTTCGTTTGAGTTGTTGTTCTACACGGGGTTCTCGTTGATCTTGCTCCAGTGGCTCTCGATCGAGGAGCTCGTCAAGTTTAGCCACAAGGAAATCGAGGAAACACAAAAGACTACGGGTGGCTTGCCCAAGGGGTACTGGTTGCAAGTGATTCGCATATCCATCATTGGGTTTTTCTTTTTGCAGTTGGCCTTTTTTGGCACCGGCAACATTGCGTCGATTTCCTCATTCTCGCTCGACTCTGTCTACCGGTTGATCCCCATCTTTGACCCCTTTTCAATGTCCGCATTGTTGGTGGTGAAGTTGCTTATTCCCTACGTGCTATTGTCCACGTGCTTGGGTATCATGAACCACCAGTTGGAGATTAGGAAATTCACAATCTCAACGTTGATTATCTCCACCAGCGATTTTCTTTCGCTCAACTTTTTCTTCCTAGTAAGGACCGAGGGGTCGTGGCTAGATATTGGTGTTTCCATCTCAAACTACTGCGTTGCCATTCTTTCGTCGTTGTTCATGTTGATCTTGGAGTTGGTCAGTTTGGTTGTGCTTGGCGGCGTTGAGTACGAGAATGAAACGCCGTTGGCTTATGAGCCAATAAGTCAGCGAGTTCGGAAAAGACGGGATAAGCAAGAGTAGTCCAAGATATCAGTAGACGGTTTTTATAGTATAGTATATACAGAAGTACATGTTTGGAAAGATGGCCCTGTTGTGGGTGGGTGGTGCAAAAGCACAACCCAGAGAAAAACAAAATGAGTCAGTGCGAGGAGGGGGGGAGGGGACCTGCTTTGGAAAATTTTTCTACCTTCGTTCTATCTCTAACCAACATCAACCATGAGCGTGGGCACCAAGAGACATGTGTTGATGATTGACAACTACGATTCCTTTACTTGGAATCTCTATCAGTACTTGCACCAGTCCCCACGCTGCGGCAAAGTTGATGTCTTTAGAAACGACAAGATTGACATCGCCGCCATTGAAGCGATAAAGCCCGATATCATTTTCATTTCCCCCGGGCCAGGCCACCCATTAACCGACTCGGGCATCTCCTCGGACGTTATTCGGCATTTCAAGGGGAAGCTACCCATTTTTGGAGTCTGCATGGGCCAGGAGTGCATTTTCGATGTGTTTGGCGGCGAAGTGTCGTATGCCGGCGAAATTGTGCACGGCAAAACCACAACCATAACGCACGACGGCAAGGGGATGTTTGAGGACGTTCCGCAGTCGGTGGCGGTTACCAGGTACCACTCGCTTGCGGGGCTGCAAAAGACGTTGCCAGCGTGTTTACAAGTCACCGCCGTTACTGAGACCAGTCCCGAGGTTATTATGGGAGTAAGGCACAAGACGTACACCATCGAAGGGGTGCAGTTTCACCCTGAATCCATCTTGACCGAGTCCGGCCAACTAATGATTGACAACCTCTTGAACGTCTACGGAGGAACGTGGGACGAGAATGACGCCATCAAAAAGGGCACCAAACTCACCAAGAAGGAAAACATCTTGACGACGATTTACAACCAGAGAAAGCAGGATTACCAGAGAATTGCCGGCTTGCTGGGCAAATCCTTTGAGCAACTAGAAACCGATTTGTCGCTCGACGTTGCCCCGCCCTTGATCAACTTTTACGAGCGTTTGAAGCGGACGCAGGATTTGAAGCAGACAATCATCTTGTCTGAATTCAAGCGCGCGTCGCCCTCCAAGGGCGACATCAACATAAAGGCGCACCCGGGCACCCAGGCGTTGACTTATGCCAAAAACGGGTGCTCAACAATCTCGGTCTTGACTGAGCCTACCTGGTTCAAGGGCTCGTTGGACGATTTGGCGTTGATTCGTAAAGTGATTGACAAGCCCACGCACCAGGGGTACCAGAGACCAGCGGTTTTGCGAAAGGAGTTTATCTTTAACAAGTACCAGATTTTAGAGGCAAGATTGGCGGGGGCAGACACTGTGTTGCTCATTGTGAAGATGTTGGACAACCCGGCGCTCTTGCAGGAGTTGTACGCGTACTCGCTAGACTTGGGCATGGTGCCGCTCGTGGAGGTGAACGATGCGCCTGAATTGAAACACGCATTGGCATTGACGTATAAGGGTAGCAGCAGGGAGCCGTTGGTTATAGGCGTCAACAACCGCAACTTGACCACCTTTGATGTGGACTTGAACACCACCAGCTCGTTGGTTGACCAGGCCAAAAATAGCACCAGGCAGGGCGACGTGTTGGTTTTGGCCTTGAGTGGTATAACCTCGGTGGCCGACGTGAAAAAGTACAAGTACGAGGACAATGTTGACGGGTTTCTTATTGGCGAGTCCTTGATGAGAGCAGAGGAGCGGGGCGAGGCTGGAGAGTTTTTGCACCAGTTGTGCACCTGCTAAAGAGTGGTTGTGAATAGAAAGAAAGAAAGAAAGAAAAAAATAGAGTAAAACAAAACCAAACAGAATAGAATAGAGAAAAAAAAAAAAAAAAAAAGCACCCACTCTCGACGCGTCTACCCGCAACACCAACCCCAATACCACCACAAACACAAACACAGAAACCAAGCCAAACACACACATACACCATGGAAGCATCAAACACGAGGGTTGACTCAACGTTGTTGCAAGCAAATCAAGGTAAAGTTGTGCGCTTTATCGGAAAATGCGAATCCTACGACAGTGGGTCTCAAACGGGCACGATCATCGCCACCGGTCCAATCAGGTTGGAGTTGCCAGAAAACCTCCAGTTGGAAATCAACAAGATATACGAGGTGATTGGCAGAATAAACTCAAACGACGTCAAGGTGCAAGTGTACTCGGTCATTGAAATGTCTGACAATTTGAACTTGGACATTGCCCAGAAGTTGGCCCACTATATACAAAAGGTTCCCGAATTGTATGCCGAATAATGAATTGAGTTGAGCAATTAGTATATACCATCGAAAGCGTCTATAAACTTTTCAAGTCGTTGGCCAAGTCAACAAATCTCTGCTCTCCGCCAATGGCGTACAAACTACCTGCCTGGGCTAACCAACCAGGCACCTGGTCAAAAGCAACTTTCGCGTGTTTGAGATTGCCATAAGCAATAACCAACCGGTAAGCAGCTTCGCTGTTGGACTCGACAATTTGGTCGCCCAACTTGTTCATAAACCCCACAAGAACGCTGGCCGGTTTTGTGGGGTTGCTTTTCATCGCGCTTGTCTGCAAGTAATACGCCGACAAGTTGTAAACAAATGTCGCCAACGCCGTGATGGTATTGCCATACAATTTGGCCAGCGGCAGGGTTTTTACCACCGCGTCATTGAGCTTTTGCAACAAGCCTTGAAAGTGCTCATTAAACTTGTAAAGCTTGCCGTCGTCGCTCGGGTCAATGTACAATTGTACAAACAAGATGCTTCCCACCAAGTTGTTCAAGCACTTTAGCAACATCATCAACAAGGCGGTGTTGGCAGGGTCGACATGGTCAAACCCAGTGGTGAGCATATCAAGCACGGCCCCAGCGGCCTCGGTCGATGTCAATACGTCGGCAGCAGTGACTTTGGGGATGCTCACTCTCAACAAATCGTACCCAATCAACTTGCTAGACGCGTTCCACTTTTTGACAATGTGTGCAGAGTGCTGGCAAATCACCTCCAAGGCATGTTTGGATGTCAACAGAGCCAAGCAGCTCTCAATTGCCGATATCTGGGTTGACGAAAGTTGCGCCGGTGCCTCTTGCGATTGGTTTAGTTTGTTCAAGCCGTTGATCAACACCTCTTTCTTGTACTCGGTGTAAAGAATGTACCTCTTTTCGGGGATAACTTTTAGCGCAGCATCCTTTTGGTGTTGCCGGGTATAGGCATCCGAGTACGGGTCAACCACCCGTTCTTGCTCGGTGCCAGTTTCTTGTATGCTCACGCCAGTGGTGTTTTTTTCCAAAAACTCAACCACTTCTTGGGTGTACGACGCAGGCAAGTCGTTGTCGGCCAAAAACTTTTCGGCAACAATGTACGGGTTGTCGGTGGCGTTGTACGGCAACTTCAAGGGCGGCTGGCCCTCTTTGATATCCACGTCAAATACAAAGTCGTACTCCTTCCCGTTAAACGTTTTCGTCTTGCCTGACCCAGACGACCCCACAACGTCTCCAATCTTGTGCCACTCGCCCCCGGACCATTGGTGCGCCTCCACCGTCCCTTCATGATTCTTCACCATTATTGTGGACCCTTCCTGCTTTCCCGGACGCTGCAATGCCTCATACCCAGGGATGTCTGTCTTTTTCAAGTTGTCCAAAGATTGCTCGGCAATCGCCGAGGACTCCACTGCTTGTTGAAACTCGGACAACTGGTTGGCCGGAGCAACGCGGCTGGGGTCGTTGGTAAACACTCTAATCGCATTGTCCGAGCCGCCAACGGCAAAGTCGCCGTTTTCAAAGGCAGCCACACACCAAACAGAAATGCACGGCAAAGTGATTACCTGCAAAATCTTGCCGCTAGCGTCCCAAATCCTCACGGTTCTGTCTTCCCCGGTGGAAACAATGTTGCCATTGGCCAATAACGCCAAGTCGTATACAAACGAGTCGTGGCCCACAAACGTCTTTACATTCTCCCCACTTGCCATGTCCCACATCTTGATGGTCCCGTCATTGGAGCATGACAAAAAGTGCGTCCCCGCAGGCAACACAAGCAACCCTCTAACAACGTCCAGGTGTCCCTTGTATTGCTTGATTTCGTGCTTTCCCTGCCACAACCGAATGGTCTTGTCGGCCGAGCATGTCAAGTACCGATTTTTAGCAACGACTTTGCAGTCCCACACCGAGCTTTCATGGCCATCCAAATCGTACTTGACGCTGAAATCAGCAAGGTCCCACACCTTTGCGGTGCAGTCCCACGAGCTTGAGATAAGCTCGCCGTGCGAATAGTCCATGGCACAAACGTTTCCTTGGTGGCCAATCAACTGGTACTTTCCTTCGTGGTCCGTTGCGTGCAGCTCGCTGAGGTAGATCATGGCGTCCTGGCCCCCGCTGGCAATCATATCTACTACTTCTCCTTTTCCTTCTTTTTCCCCTTCTCCTTCTTCTTCTGGGAAGGGTATGTACGCTACCGAATTGATAAAGCTTTTTGTGGGCGAGGTGAAAACAATGGTGGCGTCTGATTGGGAAACGTTAATGTCTTGCCACACCCTGGTTGTCGAATCTCTCAGCACCGATACCAATTGGCCGTTGCGCAGTGATACTGCCAACGCCTTGACATCTTGTTCATGACCCGATAGGGTGGCGCTGAGTCTGTACGGCATGGTTGTGCAGTTCGAAGCGTGGTGGGCTCTTACGTGGGTTCTGGTGGGTTCTGGTGGGTTCTGGTGGGTTCTTAGGTGGCGACATTTCCTAGTTTTTATCTGGAGTCCGAGAATGTCTGTGTGTGTGTGTGTGTGTAGTATTCGAGTCACGTGGGAACCTGAGAAATTACCCACAACTCGAAATCGCTGAGCGGCGACAACACCTCCAGTCACGTTTCCGTCTTTTTCGGCTAGTGTCTTTGGGGGGGGGGGACTTATGTAGGTGCTTGTTGCCAAAGAAACCTATCCATCAACTGTATCAATAGGCTTGATTTCACCTTGGTGTGCCTAAAGGAGAAATGTGTAATGCTTCTGGTAGCGCCAGCCTCTCCACGTCAATGCATCCTCACATGCACTAGATGGAGAGGGAGGGAGTGGAGTTGGGGGTGGACGGGGAAGGAGGAAGGAGGAAGGAGAATGAGAAAGGTTCAGAGTAAGGAGGCAACAGTGAAGAAAGCACTCGTGATGCACTACTGCCGCGTGAGGGTGAACAAGTAGTCAAAGTGACCATTATAGGCACCGTTTCCAATCACAATTGATGGTGCTTTACCTCACCCATATCCAACAAATCACATGACTGTTTCTGCGCTTCCACTTGTTCTTTTTTTTTTTAATATTTTTTCTGCCCCCCGTTGTGGAGATTGTGTTGTCCCCCTTTTTGTTGTTTCTCCTCCCACACCTGTGAATCTCTCCCATCTTTTCCCAACGACAAGCACACTTCTTGACGTATCATCATGGTTTTGACCCATTCTGTTACCAGGAATGGTACACATATCTTCCACAAGGATGGCAAGTACCTTACTTTGTCCGGGTCCACCGGACCCGAGGTTTCCACTTCAGCACCCGCCGTTTACGACAAATCAACCTCGACGACTCCCGTTTCCTGTATTATTGGTGTCATTAGGTTGAAAGTCAACTCGTATGTTGTTGTTGCTGACAAGCATACTGTTACCGGCAGTGTTTTGGGGCACGACATTGCGCTTATTGAATCGTTTCAGATCAAACCCATTGGCACGAACGAATTGGCCAAGAGCCACGCTGAGGAAGCCAGGTACTTGAAGTTGTTGAAGCAGCATTTGACCAACGCCACGTTGTATTTTTCGGTGGACAACAAGTACGACGTTACCAACTCGTTGCAAAGACAGTTTAAGGATGGCCCAGGTGCGGGCGGCAGTCGGGTTGACGAGCGGTTTTGGTGGAACCGGTACCTTTCGCAGGGCTTGCATGCCGACTTTGTCACCCCAATAATTTACGGGTACTTCAAGTCCCACGAGGCTGTTTTCAACGGCAAGACTTTGCAGTTTGCCTTGCTCACAAGACGTGCTTCAGCACGTGCCGGGACAAGGTACTTTCGCCGAGGTGTTGACAGCGAGGGAAATGTGGCCAATTTCAATGAAACCGAGCAGATTTTTACATCCTCGGATAACCACATCTTTTCGTTGTTGCAAACCAGAGGCTCGGTTCCGGTTTACTGGGCCGAAATCAACAACTTGAAGTACAAGCCCAACTTGATTATCTCTTCTCAGTCGTCGTTGGACGCCACGGCAAAGCACTTTGCGAGCCAGATTGAACACTATGGCGATAACTATTTGGTCAACTTGGTCAATCAAAAGGGCTACGAGTACCCCGTCAAGAGGGCTTACGAGCAGGCGGTTGAAAACTTGCCCGCAAACTTGGCGCACCACGTCAACTACATCTACTTTGACTTTCACCACGAGTGCAAGGGCATGAAGTACCACCGAATCGCCTTGTTGCTTGACGAGCTTATTAAGTTGGGCTACACCAGTGATAACTACTTTTCGTACGACTTGAACACGCACAAGGTCTTGTCGTTGCAGAACAAGATTGTTAGGACCAACTGCATGGACTGCTTGGACAGAACCAATGTTGTCCAGGGCACGATTGGCCGGTGGGTGTTGCAGAACCAGATGAGCAAGACGGGCTACCTTGATGCCGTCACCCCCTTTGAAAAGTTGGACCCCCAGTTCAATTTGTTTTTCCAAAACTTTTGGGCCGACAATGCCGACGCTATCAGTT
>JAKTZW010000037.1:0-14511 GCA_030579015.1 Zhuliangozyma blackwelliae | reverse complement strand
CGGGGTCACGGTGTAGACCCATGGCATACGCCATCTGGATCAACATGGCGTTGAAAACCTGAGAGTCGCCGCCATCGAGGCCATCGCCGTCTTCTGGGGCAAACGAGTGGTACAACCTCGTCAACAACGCCAACTGCATCAACGCCATATTGACGCTCCTCATCAAGTTGAACTGGTCCAAACACGTTTGGGCAACGTTAATCACGTCAATGTTGATGGGGTTGTTGAGCAAGTACTTGATTTGCTGGGCACGGGGTGATGGGTCGTCAGTGTGAAAGTTAATCTCGTTGATTTGCGAGTCATGCGAAAACAACGAAATGTAGGTGAATCTGAGCACAATGAGCAAAATGCCGAGATAGGCAAAGTCAATCTTTCTTTCAACTTTAACCTCCACCGGCACGTCTCGAAAGTCCTCGGGGCCAATCAACTTTTGCAACTGCTCCTTCAAAACCACCTCGTCAAGGATCGAAAAGGCCGGGTACAAGTGGGTGAAGAACCGCTTGTACAATAGCCAAATCACCTTTTGCTTGGGCAACACGAGTCGAATCTTTTCCACCAACTCCATCTCTTCGTCCAACCCGCCCTGGTAAAACGATAACCCGAGGCACACCGCCTTTTCATTCAACTTTTCCTGCGAGAGGGGGTTTCTCCGTGATAGGCGTGCACCATTGGCAACGGTTTCCTTGTATGGTCTAATGTCATTGTCCCCCTCGTCGTCAAACGCCTTGGCGGAAAAATCCTTTTCAATCTGCGGGGCGTCCGGCGCCGGCTGCGGAACCATCATTCGACACTTGTACTGCTCCTTGATGGTGTGGACGTGTTCCCACAAAGTCTTTAATGCATTGTCAACCTTGGTGAGGGAGATCCACGAAAGGGGGCCAAAGTTTCTCCGCCTCAACGGTTCCTTGTCTTGCGTGGGGTTGTAGCCGTCGTAAAAGTTGATGGTTTCGTGCTCGGACTCAATCGGATTGTGGCCAAACATCGACTTGCCATCGAGCGGCGCCGTTAGTTTGGGCGAGTACTTGCCGACCGAGTTTGGCGAGAACCGGTTATTGGCCCCATAGTCCTTGGGCGAGTAACCCCTAGACTGGTACGTATAGTCGGGACTATTGTCGGTGCTCTTGTGGTGCAAGGTGTCTTCGAGCGACTTGAGTTTCTGCTTGAGGTACATTAGCTCGTCTTGCACAATGGTGTTGGGGATCGCCTCCAAGGGCTGGGGCTTGTGAACAAAGCCACTGGGGGCGGTGAACCCATTGGAGTTGACACTGGTGGAGTTGCTAACAGAGTTGCTGACAGAGTTGCTGTTGCTGATGTTGTTGCTGTTGTTGCTGATGTTGTTGTTGTTGTTGTAGGACACTAGTGTGTTGCTGCTTGATCTGTGGGACAAGGTCTCGGCTAGCTCCTCGCCCATGAGATCCTCTTCAGACATGGGTCTTGGTATGGATGTGGTTTCAAATGGGTCGGTGTATGTACAGGGCTGGCCCTTGCGGTACTTTTGGCACGTGGCACAAGGGTTGCCCAAGTCGCATTTGACCTTTCGCTTTTTGCAAAAGTCACACACCTTGGATATTCTAAACCGCTTCTTTCCCATTGTGGCGGGGGTGGGGGAGACGTATAATGGTGGGTGGGTATACAAAATAGTGTTTTGGATGACAAGAAAAATGCGCGTGCAAAAGGTCTATATGTAGCGGTAGCGCGGGGGGAGGCAGTAGTATCAGTGGCTTCAGTGGCTTCAGTGGCTCCAGTGGCTGTGGTGTGGTTAGGATGCTCGTATTGACGGGAGGGATAAAATCCGACAGTCTTACAGGGAGATGGGATGCGGGTAAATTCACAAAACACTTTTAAAATCCGTGACCCGCTGTGGTGCAAATTTGACGTGTACTTTGCCCGAGTTTGTCAGGAGTGAGAAGGGCAAGTGAGTCAATTGGAAAGGTGGTTCCTGAGACTTGGTTATAAAGGCTAAGGGTGTGGGATATAAAGAAAGAAGGGCGAGGTCTATAAGTGCCGGGCCCTACACAGGTGGAATTCTTTGTCTCCTTTTGTTTTTTTTTGCTTTAAAAGAAAAATTGAAGGGCGCTTCTTGGCTCTCGGTGGCAAAACCAGATCGTATTTATAGCCAACAATGGTTATATAGAGAAGGGACAACTCATATGGAACGAGGGAAAAACAGGGGGTTGGGGGTGGAGAGTAAGACGGCTAATACAGGCAAGTGGTTTAGTAATCACAAAAGGCAACATGAACAACATGAACAATAACAACTACAATAACAATAACAACAACAGCCAAAGGAGGGAAGCAGCGGCAACAGTAGCAGTAGCGTAAGCAGTAAAGACGTGTGTCCAGCCATTGAGGCTATTGCTTTTCTGCTTCTGCTTCTGCCTTTGTTTGTATTGTGATTCTGCAAAAAGGAAGGGCGGCGGTGCCACTTGAAATGGAGGCGCAGAGAGGGATCGCCACCGCCGTTTGTAACAATAGTCAGCAAAAGACTCCAGTTATAAGCTGGAACCGCTGTACTTGGCTGAGGGGAGGGGGAGGTCTAGACTGTTATAGGCCCCGGCACATCCATGGCACATCCATGACATACACCCCTCTATGACGTAGCTGTGTCTACCACCAGAGAGGAGAAGGCAGTTGAAAAATAAAACAGAAACGACCAGTAGAGGTTCTCTAATCGCCCACTCCACACTTTTTACTTTACACCCACAACGGCTTTTAATCTCCTTTCTTTTTTTTTCTTTGTAACAACTGCTGGTTGGTTCTCTTGCAGTTGCTCCCCCTGCCCATTTAGTGGAGAGCCCAGTGGCTCTGATCACTTATCTCAATTCCGCGCCATTTCGCCGGGTGGAAACGCTTCAAAAGGGAGGTAAAGTTTCAAAAGGGAGGTAAAAGCAGGGGAAGCCGGCAAGACACAACCACGTTGTGCATGACTCACGTTGGTGCCGAGAGTTCTTGCGAAAAGGGAAGAGGATTTCTCGGACGGCGTTGTTTTTGCAGATGATCTTTCTATTGTTTTTTTGTTTTCGTTCTTGTTCTTGTTCTATGGTGTACGTGTACATATACGCATGGTCAAATGGGAGGGGGCCGCTGTTGCTTGTTGCTTGTTGTTTATTGTTTATTGTTTTATGGTTTATTGTTTTGTTGTTTTGTCGTGCCCTCCAATTAGTCATTCACACCTTTTCTTTTTTTGGCGGTGGAAGCTTTTTCAAAAGAACAAAATCGCCGTGTGAGATTGTTCTGATAAACTGGGCAACGGGCAAACGGGCAACGGGTAACGATACCCCCCATAATGTTGGCCAAGAAGCTATCCCTTATCGGGTGGCAAACTTATGGTGGTCCATGGAGAAGGTGGGCGATCACGGGTGTGTGTGTCTCTGTGTGTGTGGGGAAGAAATCGGGTGTGTATCTTCTTTCAGCCCACTTGCCTCCACGGCTCCCGTCCCTTTCCGCCAAAACAAACCTTGTTTCCCCATAAGAGCGGCTTCAACAACAAGAGAGAGTGTGTGTCAGTATGAGTGTAGTGTGGTCATGCTTTCCCCAGAAGCAGGAAAGCCGATCCAATAAACTCTAAACATTTGAAACAAAGGGAACCGCGTCCAATAACCAGACCCGGTCCCTTCCTTTATGACACAAACCACTTAGCCTTGTCGTATATATACAAAAGAGCAGAGCAGAGCATTCCGCTTATGTAAGCAACTGTTTGGGTACGAGACACGACCTCAAGGAAATGGTATTTGCACGCTTTGATTATATAATCACACCCGTACATCAGTACTGAGGACTTATCGCTTGCGTCACGTCCTGCTACCTCCCTCCTCCTCCTTTCCTTTCCTTTCCTTTCCTTCTCCCCCACCTCCAAAGTTTGTGCCAATCCTCAAAGGTAGGACTTTCTCCGGCATCACCCATTGCAAAAATGCCCACTCCCGATTTCTTACTACAGTTGGTGATCAAGTCGTTGCAAGATTTGGGGTACGGCCACATTTCAGATGAATTGATTGCGCAGATAAGGAGCAACAACAACACCACCACCAACACCAACACCACCACCAACACCACCAGCAAACAATCGTCTCTCGCCGACTGGTTCATCACGTCGCTACACCAGGGCAACTACAAAGAGATTGACAGCTACCTCTCCAACCTTATCAACAAGGACAGCTCGGGGTTTGTCCAGTTGCTAAACTACGACGGCGACCGCTACGGCGATGCGGTGTTGCTCACCCTCTACCTCGTACGAAGGGTCTCGTTTCTCGACGCGGTGCACCGCAATGCCACACCCGAATGGAGAATACTGTACTTGTCCGGTTCAATGATGCCAATTGTGGACCAGTTGGATGACTTGTCGCCCGACTTTGACTCGATGTTTGAACCCGCCGTGCTCCAGCAATTATCGAGAGAATTGGAATCACAAGTGTTGCTAGACCCATCAACCTCCACCGGCTACTTTGGGCTAAATGTCGACAATGTCCGGTCCTTCCAGGATATTCTCTTTCGGAAACTATTTAGGGACCCGCCAGCACTATTCAACCACTTGTACGACATGCCCAACAATTACCTCGCCACCCTCGTGGACCAGGCAGTCAAGTACCAGCAACTGCAATCGCCGCTGTGCCTCCCGCCACGCACCAAGCACGAAAAGAAAAGGTTGTTGCCGCTGGACTTGCTCCCGCAGCTCACGCCTCCGAGCAACTTCACCACCAAGCTATTGCACACATTGACCTACCACAATGATGAAGTGTGGTATATCAAGTTTTCCCCCTCGGGGAAATACATGGTCACGGGCTCTCTAGACGGCCGGCTCGTTCTCTATGACGTTTTAAACAATTTTTCCTTGATCAAGATTCTTGAACCCACAATAGCCGCCGACAATGCCGCTTTTGTTCCATTTTCCACCAAACCGTCGTCGGGGAAATCCAAAGCGGTGATTTACTGCGCTTGGGACCCGCAGGAACAGTACCTAGTCAGCTGCTGCTTGGACACCGTGGTGCGGATCTGGTCGATTGGCGATATCCACCGCAGGCGAATCACTCGAAGCGAGACGGGCACATTGACCGATTTCCGGTTGATCACCTGTTTCACCCTCGGACAAGATGTCAAGACATGGACGTGTGAGTTTTTGCCCCAGAACAAGCCCACCGCCGTGAACTCGTCCACGCCGCAGTTTATTGTGGGGTCTCCCGACAAGGTGTTGAAGGCGTTTGACTGTCATGGCATTGAGTTGTTTGATTTCTACGGCAATATTGAAGACGGCGATGATGCGGGAGACGATGAGCATGAAGAGGCCGGGTCGCTGTTGGGGCAACGCCCCGGACGAAGAAGAGGAGGGGACGACATTGCCATGAATGACCCTGAGGAGGACAATAGCAAGGTTTCGTTTAAAACAAATTATACCAATAGCACGTTGGAGAGCAACTTCAACCGCATCAATGACTTGACAATCACGCCCGATGGAAAGGTGCTTATCACGGCCAACAATGACCGCCAGCTCCATTTTTATCGGATCCCCGACATTATGAATGAAGAGGCCACGACGCGGCGCATTGCCAGCATCAATCTCAAGGGCCGGCTCACCTCGTGTTCTGTATCCACCAGCGGGAAATTTCTCCTTTTGAGCTCGGCGCCCGAGGAATTGCAAGTGTGGGATATCTCGTCCCTTGCTGCCGCGGGCGAGCGGCCCGTGTTGTACCGCAAGTTTATCGGGCACACCCAGTCTTCGTATATTGTCAGGTCCACCTTTGGGTACTTGAACGAGGAGACCGGGGTAGAGGAGTTGGTGTTGAGCGGGTCCGACGATGGCTACATCTACCTCTGGAAGTTGCACACGGGCCAGTTGGTGACGCGGGTCAAGGGCCATGTCGGGTTGTGTAATGCCGTTGATTGGAATTTGCGAGGTGCAACTGTAAAGGGACGGGACTATGGCAAGATTTGGGGCACCGTTGGCGACGACAAATTGGTAAAGATATGGTCTTTATAAAGTGTAACTGGATACATTTTTTTTAAATTCAACACACGGCACTTATATGAGTTATAAACTGTGAGCTACAAACTACAATTCATCGTGGTCAACTTCTTCCTCTTCCTCTGCCTCTCCTGCTGCTTCCTCTCCTGAAGCAGCCTTTGCGGCAGCTTCTTCAGCGGCATCTTCAGCGGCATCCTCCCTAGCTTCCTTCAACTTGTATTGCAATTCTGTGCCGTCAACGCCCAATGCGCCGCTCAATCTGATAAAATCAATCAAGGGGTCCAACTCTCTAGCACCTTCGTAAAGAATTGGTTGCCTCAAACCCGTCTGCTTGTCAATCTTGCCATTGGCGGGGAACAACAACAAGGTGGGGTAGCCCTGAATCTCAAATGGAACATCAACGTCATTGTTGGTGTGGTCAATGTCGGCAATAACCACCTTGGAGGTGTTTTTGTTTGATCCGTAAATCTCGCCCAATTCTTCCCAAGTGGGGGCCAACTTTTTACAGTGGCCACACCAGGGGGCATAGTACTTGACAAACACATCCTTGGACGTGTCTTGCAAAATGTCGCGGTAATTGTGGGCCACCAACTTGACCACGGGGTTGGCGGCCTTTTCCTCCTCGGTTGGCAATGGCTCAGACTTGATGATTGGCGTCAACTTGTCGTTAAAATAGTCAGCGACAAACTGTTCAATCACCGAGGTGGATGGACCCTCGGGGTACTCAGTCTGGTTGACCCCATACTTTTTATTGTCGGCAATGTGGTGGATGGCGAAAAGGGGCACAATCTCGGGGTCCATATTGACAATTTCAGCGTGTCTGCCATACAAGGAAGCGTCCAACCCAACAAAGTTGATCTTGCCTCGGTACTTTTTGCCCAACTTGATCAAGTCCTTGGCAACGGCGGCTCTTTGTTCCGGGGTCTTGTAAAAGTAGTAGCCAATGGGCAATTTGGACGTCATGTACGACATGTAGGTGTCTCTGTTAATGTCGCCAAAGTATGGAATGGCCTCAACCTCGATAAACTCAGACAAGCTCTCAACGTCAACACTGGACTTGTCAAACTTGGACACATCGTCAAACAGGCCGGGCTGGACAACATAGTATGCTGGCTTCTTGGCGGAACCGGAAACACCCTTCAACTTTTTGCCCAAGCTCTTAATCAAGGCCGAGTCCTCAATGCTGATAAAAGAATAGTCCTTTCTCTTTTCAGCGGCAATCTTGTTGAACGTAGCATTGCCTGCCTTGTCGACACCCACCTGCAAAACAAATGGCTTGGTTTGTTCATCGACAAGCTTCTCCAACTCGTCAACCGTGGCGGGCTGTTGCACGGGTGGCAAGGATTGCTTCACCATATAATCCACAATGCCCTGGGCTTCTCTGGGGCCCTGGTAGTCTTCCTTATGGGACCCGTTTCTGATGATTTTCAATGTGGGATAGCCCTTGATTTCGTTTTGCAAACACAACTCCTCCTCTTGAGTACAGTCAATTTGCGCCAACTTGATATTCTTGTGGGTCTCATTCAACAAATCAGCAGCCTTGGAGTATTCGGGCCCCAAGATCTTACAGTACCCACACCAGGGGGCAAAGAACTCGGTCAACACCAAGGGGTTTTCCTCGATAAAGGAGGCAAAGGTTTCGCTGGTCAACTTGACAACGGCCGAGTTGGGGTCTGCGGCAGCCTCGCCGTCAGTGGGGCCGCTGGCATTGGCCACGGACACAACGGCTAGCAAAGTAGCCAAAACGTTTGTCGAGTATTTCCAAAATTGCATATCTGTGTTTCAACTGTTTTGACAGGTGGAGAGATTTATTGATTGGTGCCGGAGGGGGGGTTGGAAAATGTTGCTGGGTTTATATAATGATTTGTCAACGCCAACCGGAAAAGAAAAAAAAAAAAAAAAAAATTTACACCGTGTCAAGTAGAGGCAAAAAGAACACAAAAGAATCAAGTAGTTTTCTATTGTTTAGTCACGTGATCTGGCCACTGGCCACGCCCCGGCACTGGTGGTGGGCTCTTGACTCGTGTCTCTTCCTTGCCATGTCCTAACCGACTCACGGAGACGAAACATCACAAGACGTGGCATCCTTCTTTTTTTTCTTCTTCTTGGAGGGCAAAAGTGGTGACATTTGTTTGACAGAAAACTAATAGCAAGATCCTTCTCTACCCTAGATACCCAAAAACTCGCTCCAGTTTGACCAAGTGTCCATCTCCACGTCGTATATATAGGCCATGCTATGCCTCAACGAGCTCTGCAAGTATTGCGGCTGGTAGTCGTAGATAAACATCACCAACGCCCACACCACCACGGCAAAGTACTTCCAAGACTTGTTGTAGACAATGGTTTTCAACTTTTTCTGCTGTTGGCTCGACAAGTCATTGTATGTAATCAGCTCTCCCTTGTAGTTTCTAAAGCTGGGCTGGGCACACGCCAAATACTTGTCGAGAAGAATCTTGCCCCCGGCAATCATCACTCTGCTAAAGCAGTACAAGGTGATTTGGTGTGTTATGCCGCCATGGAACCAGTTAAAGTGCTGCGAATACACAATCCACGATCCAAACGCACCCGCGAGCAACTTGGCCAACCCCATCTTCTTGGGCCCCAAGAACGAGTCCTGTTTCAACACCATCAAGCAGGCTTTGTATATAATTGCAAACGAGGCCAACACCTGGGCGTGGTCCTTGGTGGCTTCAAGCACCGATTGGAGCCGGGGAAGCAATGGGCCCGACCGATATAGCAAGTTGATGACCAACGCATGGGAGAATCGTAACTTTCCCCCATACACTATCCCATTTCTAGCAGACCTGATTATTTCAAATAGCGGGCGGTATAAGGGATTGGTCAAGATGGACATTGTGGTAGATGGAGACAGAGACTGGTGGTATAGATGGTGAGCGTTTTTTTTGTTTTTTGTTTTCTTTGATTGTTTTTTTGTTTTTCCTTGTTTCCCTATTCCCCTTTAGTTTACTTTATGGGGTAAGTGATCAATCCAATGGATGAGGCGTAGATGCTAGGGAGATGTGGTAGATGGTGAAAGGTGACAAGGGTGTGGGGGGAAAGAGATTTGTATAGATAAAAAACTGGAAAGATGGCGGCTTTTCTCTTGACGTCTGGTGAGGTTATGTTAGCTTAGCTTAGCTTAGGCTAGGAGGGTCAACAATAGAAATCTAGTGTGTGGAGTAAAAATACTTTTGGTGCCGAGGAACAGGCGAGTCAAACCACTCCCAATTGGCAACACCAAGTCCGACTACACTCCAAGCAACCCACAGCCGTGGCCCTTTTTCCCCAGATGTACGAGTCGCCGCACAAGCGGTGGTTGTATCCCCCCCTACACCTCTGCTCACAATTGAGTAGCCAGCATGTGCTGGGTCAGACGTGCTGCAAAAAAAACCGGGAAACCAGGCAATCATAACAACTAGATAGGGGTGTCACTTCCTCTCCCACCAACTCCCCTACTCCCCTACCCCCTACTCCCTCCCCAATAGTTTACCTTATGCTATCTCTCCCCCCTGTGGAAGACGTGTTTATGGCTACACCATGTTTGGCAGCGCACACTACCAGATAGGGCTTCACGGACCGACCCCCAAAAAAAAAAAATTTTTATTTGATTCACATCACTCTTGACGACCAACCATTACGCTTAAACCCCCTCCCCTTAGGCACTACAACCGTTTCAGTATAAACACATTGTCACAAAAAGATTTGATTCTTCCAGCCAAATAACCACACACCGGAGGTATAACAAGACGTTCAAATCGATACATTTGCCTCTTTACAAAGTCCATCACCACGCGAGAAGAGATCCTATAACTTAATCCCGCTCCCTCCCCTCCCAAGGTTTCCACAAGAGTATCCCAACAAAAAAAGACACCCAGAAAAGGTTAATACTACCTTCTTCAATACCCTGAGATACTATCACTTGAAAAAGTTTCATCCCACTCCCATTACAAGTGTATACTGGTACGAATCTCCTTTACCGAGTCGTTTTTTCTACACAGTACACACACACAAAGCACAAAGTACCAAAACTTTCACCACAAGAAAAATTTTTACTGTGAAAATTTTTTTTTTTCAAAACTTAACGAGGTTGACTTGAACATAGTATACAAAGCATTCAGAAAAGGTCATTGACAAGTTCGTTCTGCATCTATTCCGACTAATTTTGCATTTATTACCATCATGACTTCATCAATTTCATACGCTGCCGCTGCTAATGGCTCTGCAGAAGAGCAGCACGCCAACAAGTCTGTGACTGAATCAACGACTGCCTCCACGAATACCACGACACCACCTCAATCTTCAAAAGAAGGGGAGTCTACCGAGACCACGATATCTGCCACCGAATCATCCCCTGCTACTGGTGCAGCTGCTGGTGCAGCTGCTGCGTCTTCTTCTTTGCCTGCCGATTCCTCCCCAGCTGCTCCCTCGCCTGCTCCAAAGAAAAAGACCCTTGCGCCTGCGCCAGTGCCCACCAAGTCCGCCTGGGGCGAAATCTCCCACGGTGTGTCTCTGTTGTCTGTTGTCGACGATGACCATAAATGGCCCACTCCCGACAAGGTAGCACCCGATGCCAAGCCGCAACAGCCAAAGTTTATCAAGCAAACCACAAGCAAATGGGTGCCATTGCCCGCCAAGGTGATATTGCCAAACGTGAGGTCGTCCGCCAGCTCACCCCAAAAACCAAGAAAGAAGAAGGTGCACAACAGTGGGAAGCCACCAGCTCCAAAGAAGAAGGAAGAAGACGTCAAGGATGATGTGAAGCAAGAGTCAAAAGAAGAGTCCAAGCAAGAAAACGGCGAATCCACAAGCCCTGCTTCCCCATCTGAGTCGTCGTCGTCGTCCAAGGGAGAGCCAAAACAAAACGGACAGCAAAAGTTTAAACGCAACAACAATAACAATAACAATACCAGCAATAACAGCCAGCACCCACAACACCAACCTCAGCACCAACAGCACCAACATCAGCAACAGCATCAACATCAACAACATCATCAACATCACCAACATCAACACCAACAACATCAGTTCCAGCAATACCAGCAACATCCTCACTCATCTAATGGTCACAAAAAGTTCAACAACTACAACCAATACCCACAGCAGTCCCAAGAACACCAGCTCCAGCAGCAACAGCAGCAGCAGCAGCAGCAGCCCCAATTCTTCCAACCCCAACCATACCAAAACTTTTACCCCGGGCAACACAACCAGTTTAGAAACGGGCAAAGGCAAAGAACCAGCCAGCACCAACAGCAACAGCAACAGCAACAGCAACAGCAACAGCAACAGCAACAGCAACAGCAACAGCAACAGCAACAGCAACAGCAACAGCAACAGCAACAGCAACAGCAATATGCCCATAGATTGATTGCGCACCAGATGTACATGCCTTTCCAACAACAACCAATACCCATTGCCATCCCACCGCCAATCTCGCCCAAGCAAGAGCCTCAACAGGCTTTGATCCAGCAAATCGACTACTACTTTAGCTTGGAGAACTTGGTCAAGGATGTGTATTTGAGAAGGAACATGGATGCTGAAGGATGGGTTGGGTTGGACCTTATATTGGATTTCAAGCGGGTCAAGATTATCACTAATGGATTAAACAATGCGTTGGAGGAAGAACAGAGTGAGAAAAAGTTGGACGAGGTGATTCTCGAATGTGTCAGACAGTGTTTGAACTTGGAAATCAAGGGCGACGACGATGAGGCCACCTCGAAGGATATTTACTTGAGAGTAAAGGATAACTACCAGCAATGGTTGTTATAAGAGATGTTTTTGAAAAAAAGATTAGTTATTTAAAAGAAAAAGAAAAAAAAAAAAAGAATGTATGTATATAAAGTAATAAGAAACACTACAAACAGAAGCAAAAGCAAAAGCAAAAGACACATGTGTTTATTAAAGAAGAAAGTCAGCGGGAGCCTATGCAAATAAAACGAATGAAAACAAATGAAAACAAATGAAAACAAATCAAACAAATCAAACAAATCAGAACAACACCTTACCTGCCCACATAGCTCCCTGTTTCCAACTAAGTAATCTCAAACTCTCCAAAGCTCCTTCTCCCCACCCCGTTTATATCCCACATCAACAACCCCGCGTCCTGACACCCAATCAATATCTTGCTCCCGTTAGAGTACTTGGGGTCCACAAACTCGACTCCGCTCAACTCCATCTCGCCATGGATGTGGTTGGTGCTTTGCTGGTACGAATCGTCGCAGTAGTTGGCATTGTACGAGTCGATTCTGGACGGCGCCACCGAATCCAAACTGTTGTACACATAGTTCAAATGGGCGTCAATGTCGGGGTTGGTGTCAAACGATACGCTGCTGCGGCGGGGTGCCATGGTGGTGGGGGAAACCACCTGGTTAAACAGCGCCGCTGCTCCTCCCGAGTAGTAGGTGCCGTTCCATGTCGGGGTGTATAGCTTTGGTGGCGGGGAGTAGTTGAACTGGTCCCTGGTCTCTGTTGGTGGGGGGGTATACCCAAACTCTTTGAACAATTTGGGGTTCACGTTTGTTAAGTAGTCATAGTCGTAAACAAGCGGGGCGGTGAATGCGTCTTGTTGCGAGTACACATTGACGGGGTACTTTTCCATATTGTCAACATCTGTGTCATCCACCTCCTCTTTATGCTCGTGCTCATGCAGTTCATGCAGTTCATGCAGTTCCTGCTCTCGTTTCTGTTCCTGCCCCCTCCCTGCATCCCCATTGGGCCCCCCTTTCCCCATTGTCCCCAAGCTGGCCAACCCTTCCTTGTAGTTGCCAAACTGGTCTAGTGCAACGGGAACAACAATCACCTGGTGGTCATCCACATTGCTATAGTCCAAATTCCGTAAATCAATCAAATGCACGCGGCCCACATGCTCAGACACAATCAAGAGATCATTCATGTCGTTTTCGGGCGAAAACTTGCACACCCTAAATGCGCCGCTTTGGTGGCCCGGGCGCGTGGACTTGATGTCAATCAATGACGCTGACAAGTTGCGCACGTCGTAAACCTGGCACACGCCGTCTTGGAAAACAACCGAGAACAAGTTGCCGTTGGGGTGGTACGATACCCCAAACCCGGACTCGTGGCCCGACTTGATGGTTTTGATGAGCTTTTCATTGTGGGGATCAAGAAGAAAAATCAGCAGCGAGTCTCCCGTTGCCGTCAAGATCTTGTCGCTCTTTGGGTTCTTGGCGACATTGTTTAAGCAAGTACCGGCCTCGCAGTTGATCCTGTTGAACATGTTCAACCCCGTGTTGCTTATATCAAGACAGTATAGGTAGCTGTCGTTGTTGCAAACATACGACGTGTAGTTGTTGTTTGACGCCTTGTAAATGGTCACGTCATTGTTGATCATCTCGCCTAGCTTTACCGTGAGACACGAGTCGTTGGCGGGGCTATAGAAGGAAAACAAACCCTTGGCTATTCTCCGTGAGGAGAGGGCGGCGGTGGTGGTGGCGGCGGCGGCAGCGGCGGTGGTGGTGGTGGTTAGGTTGGTCAAGTTTAACGAAAACAATTTGCTGGACGACGTCAATAACCCGCCCGTGACTATCAAATCGTCACAGTGGCCAAAGCAGCGGGGGTAATAGTTTAGCTTGACGTACCTGCTGGCCACCTGCCTCCTCAAGTCGTAGTAAAAGATTGAATCGTCTCTTGTATAGTATGCATAGTCTCTTGTGGAGTCAAACTTGAGCAAGTCTCGCAACTGCCAGTGGTTCACCGAAGGGTTGACGTGCGGGATATATGTGGGGTTGGGGAGCAAGTACTGGTACGAGTGGTAGTAGTTTTGGAAGCACTTGTTGAAGTTGTTGGTGGCTGCCGACCTCTTTCTCTTGGGCGTGGCGATATCGCTGTCGATAAGCTTGTTTTTGGAGCCGTGGGGATAATACTGGTCTATAGTCATGATGCTGATAGAATGCTGTAAAGTCCTCTGTTTATTGGTGGGCTAGTAGCTGATAGGCTGATAGGCTGATAGGCTGATAAAGTTGTACTTGTTGAAAGAAATAAGGATTTCCCAGTTGGCGGGGTGGTGGTGCTGGTAGCAGATTGATAATGGGGTGAGGAGAACGGAAAAGAAGAAAAAAAACAGGCACAATCTAAGGGGGGAGAGTCACGCAGTCACGTGATATTTTGTTTTTTTGTGTTGCAGGGGGGGGCGGGACGAGGTGGGGACGAAATCTGTCCTTTGATCTGGGGTTCGATACACGGCTGATCACTATACAATGCCACTCTACATATTTGACCAAGCCTACTAGGTTGTGAGCTCGAAACTATAAGGTATGGCATTCAGTTGCTTACCATCAAGACATTGCGATATCACGGACGTCTGTGTCTACCAGCCGGTGAAAGTAGCCACAAACCACTTTGGCGCCTCCCTCTTTTTCATTGGAAGCATCAGTCAATCTCCCTCTTCAATCCAAGCTCAATTGGTACCCTCTTCAAACCAAGCTCAATCTGGGCAATAGCCATTTAGAAAGCTTTGTTATTGGCGTGTTGCAAGTGACCAAGACTTTGCTAGTGGGCTCGATAGCTATGCTTGTGTGTAACATTCCATGCCTCTTGAACCC
>JAKTZW010000036.1:0-14531 GCA_030579015.1 Zhuliangozyma blackwelliae | reverse complement strand
AATATCACCAAACTGATGCATATAGTCGCCAAGATCAACACCTGCGGGGTGAAGGTCAAAATGAGTATGAATGGAAACTGCAACACTTTCCAGTTGGAAAAGGACGACACAAAGTAGGTCAAGAACCCGGCGCCAATGATTGTCAGCGGCACCAACCGGTACCTGTTGCCATTGACTAGAGCCCCAATATGGATGTTCAAGTGGTTGAGTATCAGGAAAAGCGCCGTGATCAACACCTCTTCCGTGGGACGCTTGTGGTGCTTTGAGTTGCCAAAGAAAAAGGCGCCGTTGCTGCTAAACTCCTGGAACGCCAACGAGTGCTCGAAAATGGTGATGCCGCTTTCGGTGTATGGCTTTTTGCCCTGCACGGACGCGAGAAACGTTTCGGTGAATGACAGCAAGCAAAACGTTAAAAACACCGGCCAGTACATGTCGCTTGTGGGCCCCACCATAACCTGGGTGGCAGGAGTCTTCATATACTTTGTGTCGGCGTAGTACTCGGCACTGTAGGCAAACAAGCTGTCGGGTATCAACCGGTATAGCCATGCCAACGCGGGGTCGGTGTTGCCAATGTGGCCGAGCAAGTTGAGAGCAACGACAACGTTGTACGCCTGGTATAGCAACGCCATCACCACCCCGACTCTGAAGCTTATCACCGAAAGGTCCCTCAACACGGTTGCCAGTTTCCGGCTGGCGAGCAGGCCCCGGTTTTGGTGTATCGCTGCCTGCTGGGTGTGGGTGGTGTTTGTGGATGCCATAACCACGGTGCGGTTGAGGATTAGGGCCATCACGAGGCACGAGAGCCCATAAACAGAACAGCAATAAATGCAAACGGCACTGAACCTGTCCCATGCTCGGGTGTTTATTTCCGACGCCGCGCTCTGTTCCCAGATAGCGTCCACAATACCTATAATAAACTTGCCAATAACCCAATCTAGTCCTCCCCCTTCTTGTTCTCCATGGCCCGTCTCCCCTGGTAAAGATACGTTGGTGAGGTTGGTTTGTAACAGATCTGACATGGTGGTGGTGGTGGTAGTAGTGGTGGTGGTGCCTGTGGCAGTGCTATTCCCGGGGTGTCACACAGATTTGTTCTGCGGTTTTGGTAATTGTGGGAACCAAGTGTCTAACTTTTGCTATTTTTTTTGCTGTGGGAGCCATTTGGCTCTTTGCCGAAAAGTTGGGCGGCGCACGCCGGACTTGCTGAAAAAGCGGATGAGCTGAGGGAAGATATACCATCTTCAAACACACCAATAACAAATCACACGGCCAATGGGACGGAAACTACCACCGCCGCCACCACCGCCGCCATCACGGGCGCCACCGCCACCACCAAGCAATGGCAACAACAACAACAACAACAAGAAGAAGAAGCAACAAGCACCGGCATTACCACCACCACCGCCACCACCACCAGGAAGAGCAGCTTCAACTCTTCCTCTTCCTCCTCCTCCGCCTCCACCCCCGTCAGTGACACCGGTAGTGGGGTCCATACCACATCGCAATACCACCAGCTCAAAGAAACATCCTGGAGAGCTTGTGGAGGAAGAATTGCAGGCCAAGAAACGGAAATGGCTCCAGGTCCAAAAGACCCGGTTCAAGAGTGCCCCCCGAAACAAAAAGGCAGGCGGCATCATCCAACCAGTCAAGCCGGAAATGCCTCCTCAGCACTTGCGTAAAATCATGCTTGACCACGGCGACTTGTCGCTGAAGAAAGTGGCGTCGGACAAGCGAAGTCACTTGGGCTCGTTGAAATACCTACCACACGCCTTGTACAAGTTGCTCGAGAACATGCCCCAGCCGTGGGAGCAGTCGAAGGAGGTGAAGGTGCTCTACCACACAACAGGAGCCATCACCTTTGTGAATGAGATACCGCGGGTGATTGAGCCAGTGTACACGGCGCAGTGGGCTACCGTGTGGAACACCATGCGGCGGGAAAAGCGAGACCGAAAGCATTTCAAGCGCATGAGGTTCCCGCCCTTTGACGACGAGGAACCCCCGCTTGATTGGATGGAAAACTTTGAGGACGTTGAGCCGTTGGGTGCCATCAGGCTGGACACCGCCGGGCACGACGCAGTCATTGGTGAGTGGATCTATGACGAAAAGCCGTTGGTTGACGACGAAGACGTGGTCAACGGAGAGTCCTACCGAAAATGGAACCTTGATGTCAAAACAATGAACAAGCTTTACCACGAGGCACAGCCGTTGTTGGCGCAGTCGTCGCACGCATTTGACAAGAACGAATTGTTTACAGCCAAGAGTTTGAACGTGTCAGTGCCCGGGGGGCCCAAGTTTGAGCCGTTGTTTAAGGAAAAGATCAACAACCCCGAGTTGGAGGACTTTACCGAGTTCAACTCAATCGACCGCATTATATTCCGGGTTCCAATAAAGACGGAACACAAGGTTGCGTACCCCTATTTGTACAATTCGTTTGTGAAAAAAGTGTCATTGAGCTCACACAGTGTTCCTGTTGAGTGTACGGCAAAGATCGAGCCTGGGTTGCCTGCATTTACATTTGACACCAAGTTTAACCCAATCCTTGGCAGCAAACTGTCGGGGAACGAGCATCTTGCTGATTTGAAAGTGGATACTGAGCCGTTCCTTTCGTGGACGACGCGGGAGGAGGAGGAGGAGGAGGAGGAGGAGGAGGAGGAAAAAGAAGAAGAAGAGGAGGAGCCAAGGGAAGAGGAGCCAGAGGAGAAAGAGTTTATTCCCCTCACTTTGGAGCCAAATGGCACAGCTGATGCATTGACCCTCCTTCGAGCACCCTACCCCTTCAATCGTCGAAGCGGGAAAACCGTTCGTGCCGAAGATGTGGCACTAACGAAAGCATGGTACACACGACATGCGCCGAGGAACGCGCCGTTGAAAACGCGAGTATCGTACCAAAAGTTGTTAAAGAACCATGTGCGGAACGAGTTGCACAACCCCGCTGGAAGCAAACGGGGAGCCAAGGGCAGGAGAGTCAACTTACTAAAGAGCCTAAAGGGCACAAAGTACTTCCAGCAAACCTCGCTCGACTGGGTTGAGGCGGGGTTGCAGGTCTGTCGCCAGGGGTTCAACATGCTAAACTTGTTGATCCACAAGCGGGGCTTGACGTACTTGCATCTTGACTACAACTTCAACTTGAAA
This sequence comes from Zhuliangozyma blackwelliae, assembly GCA_030579015.1. Taxonomy (NCBI): domain Eukaryota; kingdom Fungi; phylum Ascomycota; class Pichiomycetes; order Serinales; family Debaryomycetaceae; genus Zhuliangozyma; species Zhuliangozyma blackwelliae. Next base: position 11,402 of record JAKTZW010000036.1, on the reverse strand, counting down.
CCAACAAAGACATTGAGCACCAAGGAGCGCAAAAAGTCGCGGTTCGGCAATGCGTTCCATCTCATCAGAGAGTTGTTGCGTGTCGTCAAGATCATTGTTGACGCGCACGTGCAGTTCCGCCTCGGCAACGTTGACGCCTTTCAGTTGGCCGATGGGGTGTACTATATCTTGAACCATTTGGGCCAGTTGACGGGTATTTATCGGTACAAGTACAAGGTGATGCACCAAATCCGCCAGTGCAAAGACCTCAAGCACATTGTGTACCACCGGTTCAACAACAAGATTGGAAAGGGCCCCGGGTGTGGGTTTTGGCAGCCTGCGTGGCGGACGTGGCTCTTTTTCTTGCGGGGCACCATTCCGTTGTTGGAGAGATGGTTGGGCAACTTGATTGCCAGACAGTTTGAGGGCCGCCGGCAGAATGACGTGGCAAAGACAATCACCAAGCAAAGAGTGGACTCATACTACGACATTGAGTTGCGGGCTCAGGTCATGCACGACATATTGGACATGCTTCCCGAGGGGCTCAAACAGAGCAAGTCCAAGACCATTTTGCAGCACTTGAGTGAGGCGTGGCGATGCTGGAAGGCCAACATACCGTGGAAGGTTCCCGGGTTGCCGGAACCGTTTGAAAAGATTATCGAGCGGTACATCAAAGCGAAAGCAGACGGGTGGATACAGGTGGCGCACTACAACCGGGAGAGGATAAGCAAGGGGACGCAAGTAGAAAAGACGGTGGCAAAGAAGAACTTGGGAAGACTCACGCGGTTGTGGGTAAAGAATGAGCAGGAGCGGCAGATGAATTTCGGCAAAAACGGTCCGTTTGTGTTGCCCGACGAGGCGATAAAGATTTTTCAAACCATGGTCCACTGGTTGGAGAGCAGAAAGTTTAGCCCTATTCCATTCCCCCCGATTTCATACAAGCACGACACCAAGTTGCTAGTGTTGGCGCTCGAGAATTTGAAGGAGAGCTACAGCGCCAGCGCCAAGTTGAATGCGGCGCAACGAGAAGAGTTGGCGTTGATTGAGCAAGCCTACGACAACCCGCACGAGTGCTTGGCCCGGGTCAAGAAGTTTTTGTTGACGCAGAGGATCTTTAAGGAGATGGGGCTCGAAATGATGGACTACTACAGCCACCTCGTGCCCACGTACTCGGTTGACCCGTTGGAAAAAATCACCGACGCCTACTTGGACCGGTACTTGTGGTATGAGGCCGACAAGAGGCGGTTGTTCCCCAACTGGGTGAAACCGAGCGACGACGAGATCCCGCCGTTGTTGGTCTACAAATGGTGCCAGGGCATAAACAACTTGACGGACGTGTGGAAGACATCGCACGGCGAGTGCAACGTTATGCTCGAGACCTCGTTGAGCAAGTTTGCCGAAAACATTGACTTTACCTTGTTGAACCGGCTCTTGAGGCTTGTAGTCGACACAAACATCGCCGACTACATCACGTCCAAGAACAACGTGAACATCACGTACAAGGACATGAACCACGTGAACCAGTACGGCATCATTCGCGGGCTCCAGTTCTCGTCGTTTGTGTTTCAGTATTACGGGTTGGTGGTTGACTTGTTGATCCTTGGCTTGGACCGGGCCTCGGAGTTGGCGGGTCCCGTGCAGAGCCCCAACAACTTTCTTCAGTTTAGGGATACAGAAACCGAGACGGCGTCGCCAATACGGTTGTACTCGCGGTACTTGGACAAGATTCACATTTTTTTCAGGTTTGACAATGACGAGGCAACGGGGTTGATCCACGACTACCTTTCGGAGAACCCGGACCCCAACTTTGAGAGCGCTGTTGGGTACAACAACAAGCGGTGCTGGCCGCGGGACTCGCGCATGAGGTTGATGCGCCACGACGTGATTTTGGGGAGAGCGACTTTTTGGGAGATTAGCAACCGTATCCCGCCGTCCATTACAGCAATCAAGTGGGAGGACACGTTTGCATCGGTGTACTCCAGGGACAACCCCAACTTGCTCTTTCTGATGTGTGGTTTCGAGGTTCGCATTTTACCTCGAGTCCGCTCAAAGGACACGAGTTCGTCGCAAGAGGGGGTGTGGGACCTCGTTGACCACGCAACCAAGGAGAGAACGGCAAAGGCGTACCTCCAGGTTTCGCAAGAAGCGGTAAACCATTTCAGCAACCGGATCCGTCAAATTCTCACTTCCGGGGGCGCTACAACGTTCACCAAAGTCGCCGCGAAATGGAACACTGCGTTGATTGCGTTGGTCACGTACTATAGAGAGGCGGCCATCTCCACCGAGTCGTTGTTGGACGTTTTGGTCAAGTGTGAAACCAAGATACAAAACCGAGTGAAAATGGGACTCAACTCCAAGATGCCGTCTCGATTCCCGCCAGCGGTGTTTTACACGCCCAAGGAGCTTGGCGGGTTGGGTATGTTGAGCGCGTCGCACATTTTGATCCCCGCGTCTGACCTCCGCTGGTCGCAGCAAACCGACACTGGCATAACCCATTTCAGGGCCGGGATGACCCACGACGAGGAAAAGATGATCCCCACGATCTTCCGGTACGTTACCACTTGGGAAAACGAATTCTTAGACTCGCAGAGGGTGTGGGCGGAGTATGCAATCAAGAGGCAAGAGGCGTTGGAGCAGAACCGGCGCTTGACGTTTGAGGATATGGAGACCAACTGGGACCGGGGCTTGCCGCGTATCAGCACGTTGTTCCAAAAGGACCGGCACACTTTGGCGTACGACAAGGGCCACCGAGTCAGAAGGGTTTTCAAGCAGTACAGTTTGGCCCGGTTCAATCCGTTTTGGTGGACCAGCTCGCACCACGACGGGAGGTTGTGGAACCTCAATGCGTACCGATCGGATGTGATTCAGGCATTGGGCGGTATCGAGACCATTTTGGAGCACACATTGTTCAAGGGCACGGGGTTTGACTCGTGGGAGGGCTTGTTTTGGGAAAAGGCATCCGGGTTTGAGGACTCGTTGAAGTTCAAGAAGTTGACCAACGCGCAGCGGTCGGGGTTGAGCCAGATCCCCAACCGGCGGTTCACCTTGTGGTGGTCGCCCACCATCAACCGGGCCAACGTGTACGTTGGCTTCTTGGTGCAGCTCGATTTGACGGGCATCTTTCTCCACGGCAAGATCCCCACGTTGAAGATCTCGTTGATCCAGATCTTCCGGGCCCACTTGTGGCAAAAGATCCACGAGAGCGTGGTGCAGGATTTGTGCCAGGTGCTCGACAAGGAGTTGGAGGTGTTGCAGATTGACAATGTCGAGAAGCAGGCCATACACCCGCGCAAGTCGTACAAGATGAACTCGTCCACCGCCGACATTGTTTTGACCAGCACCTATAGGTGGAATGTGTCCAAGCCGTCCTTGTTGAACGGTAAGGACGATAGTTTTGTGGTGCCCACCAACAAGTTTTGGATCGACGTTCAGTTGCGGTACGGCGACTACGACTCGCACGATATATCGAGGTACGCGAGGTCCAAATTCTTGGACTACACCACCGATGGCACGAGCTCGTACCCCTCGCCAACCGGTATTATTGTTGCCATTGATTTGGCGTACAACATGTACGACGTTTACGGCAACTGGTTCCCCGGGTTGAAGCAGTTGGTTCACAATGCCATGCGGGAGATTATGAAGGCCAACCCGGCGTTGTACGTTTTGAGAGAGCGTATCCGGAAGGGGTTGCAGTTGTACCAGTCGCAGCCCCAGGAGGCGTTTTTAAACTCCAACAACTACGCCGAGTTGTTCAACAACGAAACGCAGTTATTTATTGACGACACGAACGTGTACCGAGTCACGGTCCACAAGACGTTTGAGGGGAACTTGGCCACTAAGCCGATCAACGGGTGCATATTTATGCTCAACCCCAAGACGGGCCAGTTGTTTTTGAAGATTATCCACACGTCGGTTTGGGCCGGGCAGAAGCGGTTGGGCCAGTTGGCCAAATGGAAGACAGCCGAAGAGGTGGCGGCGTTGATCAAGTCGTTGCCGCGCGAAGAGCAGCCAAAGCAGTTGATTGTCACCAGAAAGGGGATGATGGATCCCCTTGAGGTTCACATGTTGGACTTTCCCAGCATCTCGATCCGGCCCTCGGAGTTGCACTTGCCCTTTGCCGCGGCCATGAAGGTGGACAAGTTGGCCGACATTGTGTTGAAAGCCAGCGAGCCGCAGATGGTGTTGTTTAACTTTTACGACGACTGGCTAAAGAGCATTTCGCCGTACACGGCCTTTTCGAGAATCATCTTGATATTGAGGGCCTTGGCGGTGGACCAGGAGACAGCCAGCCATGTTTTGCGCCCGTCGGCCACCGTGGTGACCCTAGACCACCACATCTGGCCGTCGTTGACCGACGAGCAGTGGATCGACGTTGAGGCGCAGTTGCGGGACTTGATCCTTGCCGACTACTCCAAAAAGTACAACGTCAATATCCAGTCATTGACTCAGTCTGAGATCAGAGACTTGATATTGGGCCAGGACATTAGGGCTCCAAACATACAGCGCCAGGAGATTGCCGAGATCGAAGGCGGGGCAGCAGCAACAGCAGCACAAACGGGCGGCAGCGGCCCTGGTGGTGCTGGCGAGAACAAGGAGTTGGCGGCACTAAAGACAACCACCACCAATGTCCACGGCGAGGAGATTGTTACTGTCACCACGACAAACTATGAGCAGCAGACGTTCTCGTCGAGAAACGAGTGGAGGAACCGCGCGATTGCGGCCAACAACTTGCACCTCCGGGCCAAGAACGTGTATGTATCCTCGGAGGAGTTTGTTGACGACGACGACTCGTACACGTACGTGTTGCCCAAGAACATATTGCAGAAATTGGTGCAGATCTCGGACTTGAGAATCCAGGTGGGCGCTTTGCTCTATGGCCGGTCGCCCGCTGGCGGCCACAGCGAGGTGAAGGAAATCAAGTGCATGGTGGTTGTGCCGCAGCTAGGCAGCACCAACTCCATCCAGTTGCCGACGCTGTTGCCGGAAAAGACAGGGTACTTGCAGGACCTTGAATTGCTTGGGTGGGTGCACACGCAGTCACAAGAGCTCGGCCACTTGGCGTCGTACGACGTGACTACGGTTGCAAGGCTCTTGCCCGAGTTCAACCCCAGGTTTGTGACCATGACGGTAGCCTACACTCCCGGCTCGGTCACGTTGTCTGCCTACGAGGTGAATGAGGAGGGTTACATGTGGGGCAGGCAGAACAACGATATGGTGTCGGACTCGCCGCCAGGCTTTTCCCCTGGCTTTGCCAAAAAGAGTCAGTTGATATTGTCGGACAAGATTGCCGGCACATTCATGGTTCCGGAGGACGAGATATGGAACTACTTTTTCGTGGGTGCTATTTTCAACGCCAACGACTTGTACGACTTGAAGGTGGATATTCCATTGACGTTTTACGACGAGTTGCACCGTCCGATCCACTTTAGCACGTTTACGCAGATCGAGGCTGGAAACGAGGCCGAGGCTGACCAGGAAGATGTCTTTCGGTAGTGGGATATATACGCACGTCAATACAAGTACTTACACATCAATACAAGTACACATTTGGTACATCAGCTCGCTTCACATTTTGTGCTTGAGTTCGCCGCTGGCAAGCTTGGCGAATCTCTCCATTGGGATTCCCGACGTCCAGTTCTTGAGTCCCCGTGTGGCTTCCTGGGCGTTCACGCCAATGATGTTCAGGCGGTACATGGCACTCATCAACTGCTTGTTCTCAATGATGGAGTCTTTGTGCAAGTTTTCTGTGGCGTAAAGTAGCTCCTTCAAAACCTCACCGTTAAACTCTTCGGTCGTTTTGAACTTCCCCCCGTAGTGCTTGTTCACCATGCCGGCGTTCTGCATGTCGGCGCCGGTGATTCTCTTGGACAACAACAATGCCTCAGACGCTTTGGACCAGCCTAGCCTGGTAAAGAGTGTGGCCGACGTGCCGCCCTCGGCCAAGATGCCAATGTTGGCAAAGGGGGTCAACAAGAACGTCTTGGACAAGTCGTGGACGTATATCAAGTCGCAGAGCGCAACAAACGCGCCGGAGAGTCCAATGGCTGGCCCGTTGAGGGCCACGGCGAGAATCTTTCGGTGCGAAAGAAACGATTGCACAAGAAACACCTGTCTCGCCGTTGACAAGTCCAACCAGGTTTCCAACTTGCTGTCCTGGCCCTTGATATAGTCTGCGTTTGCCCCGGCTGAAAAGGCCCTTCCAGAGGACTGGATCAAGGTGATAATGGTGCCCTCCTCTTTGTCGGCCCGGTCGAGGAGCTTGCTAATGACGTCGTACTGGGGAATGGTGAGGGCGTTTAACTTTTTGGGGTTGGCCAACGTGATAACAGCGGCTCTTCCCTTGACCTCATACGTGATATCGTCGTCTGACATGGCTGGTGTTTGGGATGAATGGAGGGAGAGATGGGAAAGATGGGAAAGAAGAATGGGGGCAGAGATAAAATATAAAATAGAAAGGAGTGTGGGGTTAAAGTTGCCGAGGGTAAAGAAGAGTAGTACAAAGAAAAAAAAATACAGTGTGTGTGTATGTGTGTGTGTGTGTGTGTGTGTGTGTGTGTGCGGGAATGCAAAACTATAGCCATTGCTTCGACCTTGATGGTGAGCCTATATAGTGAGCAGCTCTTGGCGGCGAGCAGCAGCTCGCGCCATCACCAGTGGCGCACCGAAATTATATGGTCCTCAATTGCAAACAATAGCTTTCGCAACTCACTTCTCGAGATATTCTCCTTGAGAAGCAACAACTCTAGCGGACTCTTTCCGTTCATATACTTCAACAACTTGTAGAATATAGCCGTCAACTCTGGCGATAGCTTGCACTCTTCGTAAATGATCTTGTTGATCCAGCGGCGTTCCATCATGGTGGCTCTCCCGGGATCGAGCACAATGGTGTCCTCGTCTTCGAGGAGCGTGACATCAGACGCCGTGGCTTTGAGACGCTCTTTCAAGTCGTCAAATACCGGGTGCCCCTTGCTGGGTCCGCCTTCTTCGGCACCCTTTGCTGCTCCTTCATTCGGGTTCGGGACCACCGAGGCCAAGTCCGTGGGTTTCGACGAGTTGTCTGTAGGTTTTGACGAGTTGTCTGTAGGTTTTGACGAGTTGTCTGTAGGTTTTGACGAGTTGTCTGTAGGTTTCGACGAGTTGTCCGCCGCCGCCACCACCAAGCTGCTCCTCTTCTTCTTTTTGGTCAAATTTTCATTTTCCACATCCTCCTCCACTTTGATCTTGATCTTGCGCGACACCTTCAACCAAAGGTACGTCTGTAGCTGCGACACGTACCCAAACCGGATGAGCCACGCAAGCGCGTGTAGGTAGCTTTCGCGGTGGTCTCGGGAGGGGATGATCGCGGCAAACTGCTGGGGCTTTCGCGACTGCGGCGAAAGTAGCTTCAAAAAGTGCGGAAGCGAGGGCAAGGTGGGGAACTGGGCCTTGAACTGCTGAATGTCGTCAAATAGCTTGACATCTATCGGGGCCATGGGCGAGACTATGTACACCGACCTCGTCGACAAGGGCTGCACCACCCGTGCCCTCCTCCAGTAAATCAAGTGGAATGCAAACGACTTGATCTGGAGAATGTCCAAGTCGTTGTTGCTCAACGACAACTTGAGCAACGACTCTGTGGGCTGAATCATCCTGATGAATCTTGCCAACGTGCTGTCGCTTTCCGTCTTGATGTCTTTGATGATACTTTCGGCGTCGTCGAGGAGTAGCAATGCAAAGTAGAGAATCACATCCTCCGAGTTGTCGTCTTCGCTTGCCTTGAAAAAGGTCTGGCCGTACCGCGACGTTTCTCCAACGTTGATCAACCCGGTGTTGGCCAACAAGCCCACCGTGGACGACAAGTGCGACCCGGGGATGTAGGGGACTGACGCGTCGGGTAGCGAGTGGAACTCGGTCTTGACCGGTATCTGGAACGACCGGAGTTTCCCATTGATGGACAAGTTGGCAATCTTTGACGTGCTAATGGCGGAAAAGCACTCGCGTATCAACTTGCAAAGAGACGACTTGTCGGTCAATACGCTCTCGTTTTCCACGTGGTCCCGCAACGACAAGATGTTCTTGACCTCGTTGGATATGTACTCATGCCGCTGCTGCTCGTACCGGAGCACGAGCGACAACCTGGAGATGACAAAGTGGAACATCTCATCGACGCGGTAGTTGTTTTCAATAACCGGGGGGTTCATGACAAACACCAAGTGGAACATGTTCAAGTTGAGCTTGCTTGTTGCCGAGTCGCCATTGGTGGCACCAGCGGCAGATGCATCAGCAGTGACTGGGCCAGCATTGGAATCTGCACAGCCTTCTGCAGCAGCAGCAGCAGCAGCAATGCCAGAGCCATCCCCTTCAGCACCGTGCTCGTGCTCGTGCTGGTGGCGTCGCAGGCGGTGTTTCTTGGCTCCACTTCTCCAGAATCCATCGTCGTACTTGTGTATGGGCAAGCCCAAAAATATCTTGTCCTCCACTGTAATCTCAAACCTGGTGTTGCACATCTTTTTTGGCGGGGCTAGCATCTCGCACAAGTACGCTGGCTCAATGCCAAAGATGTCGCTGTTGATGCTCAGGGTGGTGGTTGTTTGGTTCGTTGCCGTGCTTGTCTTTGAGCTGACTTTGCCGAGCTCACGCTCACGCTCGCCCTCGCCCTCGCGCCGGGCCGCTGGTGGTGCTCCCGCCTCCTCGCCACCCTGCCTTGCTGCTTCCTTCAACTGGCGGAAATACCTTCGCCTGCGTTCTTGCTCGTCGAGGAATCGCAATAAATTGAGCTTTGTGCCCAAGTAGTAGTCCAAATGGTGTGTGTCCCATACTCGTTGGTTCACCCCTTTGTACTCATACAAGTCAAGCTCTTTAAACTGTTGCTCCTTGTGAGGGCCTCCTCTTTCTCCTCCTACACCTCCTTCTTCATCTTCCCCCTCCTCCTCATTGTCGTCGCTCGTTGTCTTTTGGTAGTACAATTCGTCGTCCTCGTCGCTGGTGTCGTTACGCTCGTTGCGGGTGTCTATGCTCAAATCACTAAACTGGGGAACACCGGGCGCGATTGACGCATTGCTAAAGTCAAAGGGATACTTGTATACAATCTGGGGTCCGCTGTGAGTCGATATCACAAAAAGGATCCCGAGTAGGCCAGGATTGGGTAGGTTGAAACTCATAAAGAGTCATACAGCGTGTGTAGTGTTGGTGGTTGGTGGTTGGTGGTTGGTGGTTTTGATGCTCCAGAAAGAAAGAATGAAAAAAAAAAAAAAGAGTGTAGAAAAAGAGCATACACATACACATACCAACCAGAGAGCCAATAATGAAACGAAAACACACACACAAAAAAAAAAACTAAAAAGTAATCTAACTGTCTGTATATCTGTCCTCAGAACTTATGCTTGACTTCCTTGTTTGCCAATTGGGCAAATCTCCCCTGTGGGACACCTTCAAGCCACTTGTTCAAGCCAAACATAACTTCCTGCGAGTTTGCTTGGTTGATGTACAGGTCTCTGGACAACTTCAACAACTGCTTGTTCTTCAAAATGGAGTCCTCGTGCAAGTTTTCAAACGCGGCAACCAACTCGTCGTGGACCTTTTGGTTGAACTCCTCGGTGGAGCCAAACTTTCCCTCGTAGTGCTTGTTGATCAAGCCGGCGTTGAAGCAGTCGGCGCCGCTGATTGGCTTGGCCAACAACAATGCCTCAGAAGCCTTGGACCAGCCCAATCTGTTGAAAAGCGTTGCCGACGAAGCCCCCTCGGCGACCAAGCCCAAGTTGGCAAATGGAGCCAACAAGTAAAACTTGCTCAAGTCGTGGACGTAGATCAAGTCACACAACAACAACAACCCGGTACTCAAGCCAATGACAGGGCCGTTGACGGCAGCAGCCAAGATCTTTTTGTGGTCGTTGAACAAGTTGGTCAACCACAAATTTCTGGCGACAAATCCTTTCAACCAGTACTCGTGGGAGAACAACTCCTGGGGATCCACCTCTTGCATCAGGCGGTCGGCGAAATCGGCACCGGCAGAGAAGAAACGGCCCGTGGCTTGGATCAAGGTCAAAACGGTGTCTTCTTCCTTGTCAGCCTGTTCAATAAGCTTTCCCAATCTCATGTAGTGCCTTGCGCCAAGGGCATTCAACCTCTTGGGGATGTTGAAGGTGATGATGGCAACTCTCCCTCTGACTTCGTACAAAACATCAGCTTCTTCAGACATGGTGGTACGGGTTGTGTTGTGTTGTGTTGTGTTGTGGTACGGGTTGTGTGTATGTGAAGGAAGAAAGTGTGCCACTTTCAACTTCAGGCTCCAAGGCTCCTTTTTGTAGGGCGCGGTTGGGCAACTGTGGGGTTTGAAATTCTTCCGCTGATTTTTGGCATTTGTGCCTCGGCTGCGTTACCAGTTTTTTTTTCTTTTTGTTCCTCTTTCTTTTTCTTCATGTGGTGAAATGAGAAACCGATCGGACTTAACCTCAGATGTATCGGCCAGGAGCATAGCAGAGGGAAGCAGCGAGGGAGAAGGGTGGGGAGGGGGAAAAGGCACTGGCACTTTGAGAGAGATCACCACAGGGAGTCGAATCAGTAAGAAAGGAGATGAGTATCCCCTCTCCTGTCTTGTGTTGCTTTGTTTCCGCTTGTTGTTTGTTGGTACAGCCTGATTTAAGTCCGGAGCTTCTCCTCACAAGTCCTGGTTGCAGCAGATGGAGGCATAAAGAATGGCACTCTCTTCAACCCCCCTGGCTCAGCGCCGAGGATTTCGGACACATAAAGGAGGAGAGAATGAACAAAAAAAAAGAACTATAAGTTTGTGCATTGGGCCCCCACATCCGTGTCCCGTCCCCGTCATCGTCATGGCGAGCACGAATATCCATTTCCGTCACTGCCATCTTTGAATTGTTACCAACCTAGCTACACTGGTCTGGAATAATAATAATAATAAAAAGAGAAAAGAAACAAAAAGAGGGTGCAACGAGTGGCATCCCCCTCGGTAGGTGCAATGAGTGGCATCCCCCATGCTCTTCCGCCCAATCACTTTTTCAAGTTGGTCGACAACCACTCCAACCCTTCGTATAGCCCGTCTCCAGTGGTGGCACAAGTGGCCTGGATGAACCAGGGCCGCTGTCTTATAGAGTGCAACCCCAATTTCTCGGTGATTTCGGCCGCATTCATGGCATTGGGCAAGTCCTGCTTGTTGGCAAAGACCAACAAGAGCGCGTCGCGCAACTCGTCTTCATTCAACATCTGCTGCAACTCCTCTCTTGCCTCACCAACTCTGTCCCTGTCGTTGGAATCCACCACAAAGATGATGCCCTGCGTGTTTTGGAAGTAGTAGCGCCATAGTGGCCGGATCTTGTCCTGGCCGCCAACGTCCCAAACAGTAAAGCTTATGTTTTTGTACTCAACCGTCTCGACATTGAACCCAATGGTGGGAATGGTGGTGACAATCTCGCCCAACTTTAGCTTGT
>JAKTZW010000035.1:0-10000 GCA_030579015.1 Zhuliangozyma blackwelliae | reverse complement strand
CCCTGCGCCACTGCCACCCCCTGCTCCGGGCCCAATTGTATAGTGTTTGATTTTCTGGTTTGACAATCCCACAAGAAACTCATTGTTGTTGCTCGGATGGAATAGTAGGGCATTGGGAAGCGAATCCACCACCATCGACTCCACAACGGCACCAGTCTCGGTGTCCCACAAATGCACCCTCTTGTCAAAGCCACAGCTCAAGAAGCGCGCGCCCGTAGAGTCAAACACCACGTCCTTCACCGCCATGGTGTGTCCGCTAAACACTCGAAGGCATTCGCGCGCGGCGGCGCCGTGCAATGCCCAGAGCTTGATGCTGCCGTCGTTGCCGCACGATAGGAGCAAGTGGCCCGATTGCGGAAAGTACTCTAGCTTGTTCACGCCCTTGGGGTGCGCCGACTCAAATGTGTGCACCACGGTTTTGGGAACAAAACACTCTGGGGTGGTGGTGATGTTGACGTTTGGCGGGATGTGCATATACGTCCTGCCCTGATAGTCCTTTTCCTGAGTGCCAACGAATCGCGACGCTGGTTTGAATGTATCGACATCCTGTAGTGCATCTTGGTGGTCAGAATGCAAGGGTTCGTCCTTGTCTTGATGGTCGAACCGCTCTTCCTCCGAGGAGGAGTACCCTCCCCAAGGCCCGCCTGCTTTCCTCTTTTGCTTTAGCTGTTTGGCGAGTGCTTTTGCATTGGGCGGGGGCGGCGTGCGAGGGGCATCATCTATTGCGGGTGGGTCAGCGTGTGTTTTCTGCTTCTTCGCAGGAGGCGCTACATGATCCACCTCTTCTTCTTCTTCTTCTTCTTCTTCTTCTTCTTCTTCTTCTTCTTCTTCTTCGCTCGATGAGTATTGAACAATCGCCATATGGTTGTGGTGGTTGTGGTTGTGTGGTGGGGTGGTGCTTAAGTTCAACTCAAGATAAATCACACACACGCGGACACAAAAAAAAAAAAATGAATCCATCTCATCACCAGCACAACCAACCATGGCAAAAAGAAAAGTCGACGACTCAGACTCAGACATTGACGTGTCCTCAACAGACTCGGAAACTGAAATTGATCACCAGCAGGATGTGCCCACCCAGCTGGGTGGAGGTAATGGGGAAGAAGAGCCCCAAGAGACGGTCAATGTCGACTTTGACTTTTTCGACTTGAACCCCGACGTTGACTTTCACGCCACCAAGAACTTTTTGCGTCAACTCTTTGGCGACGACGCGGCTGAGTTTGACTTGAGTGCGGTAGCCGACTTGGTCCTCACCAAGAACTCAGTGGGCACCAGTGTGAAAACCGACGGGACAGAAAGCGACCCCTTTGCCTTGCTCAGCGTCATTAGTCTAACCGACAATATGGCCAAGCCCAGCATCAAGAAGCTTGCCGACTACGTGTTGGCCAAGACAAGAGGCAAGACGGAGTTCAACATCATGTTGAGGAAACTATTCCAGGACAGGAAGCTAAGACTCGGGTTGGTGGTGTCGGAGAGGTTGATCAACATGCCGGTGGAAGTCATGCCGCCCATGTACAAGATGTTGCTTGGCGAGATGGAAACGGCGGAGGATGCTCACGAGCGGTATGAGTTTGACTATTTTCTTATAATATCGAAAGTGTACCGTTTGGTGGATGCAGTTGAGCACGGCGACGACAACGACAACGACGACAACGATGCCAGTAAGGGAAAGAAGAAAAAGAAGGTTGCCGTGGGTGAACCGAAACCAGTAGAGATGGACTACTTCCATATGGAAGACGAGGTGTTGGAAAACCATGCTGTATACAAGGGCGTGTTTGAATACAACAACAAAGTGCAGGAAACAGACTCGAGAAGGGTGTTTACCGACTATGGTATCGACCCCCGGTTGAGCTTGATCTTGTTGGATAAAGACGGTTTGGCCAAGGCAGCTGTAGATATGGAGCAGCAGTTTCCGCCATATTGAATAGAAGTAGTAACAAATGTTTGTTTTCACCGCGTGCGCACGACCTGTTGGATCGATCAACCAAAAAAAAAAAAAAAACAAGAAAACAAGAAAATTTTTCATCCTTTCTCTTCACAAACCAACAGACCATAACCACCACTACCAATGCCACCACCAAATAGAGGTCACAACTTCCGCCCTGAAAACATTCTCAAGAGGGCCGAGGACTTGATTGCCGTTGGGCAGAAGGAAGCCGCATTGGACACCTTGTACGACCTCATCACGTCCAAGAGAACCCGTTACTTGCAAGTTGTCGATTTAGAACCCGTTGCCAGTCTCTTGGTTGAGTTGGCCGTTGAATTGAGAAAGGGCAAGTTGATCAAGGATGCTTTGCACCAGTACAAGAAAAACACCCAAATGTCGGAACACGGCTTGGAGTCGGTGCAGACCATTGTGCGCAAGTTTATTGAGTTGGCCGAGGGTAAGTTGGACGAAGCCCAGGCCAAGGCCGACATCAAGTTGGACCAGGAGGACGAGTTGGACTTGGAAACGGCAGAGACGCCGGAAACGATTTTGTTGAGCGCCGTGTCCAACACCGACGCTGCCGACCGAACCGAGCGTGAGTTGGTCACCCCGTGGTTGAGATACTTGTGGGAGGCATTCCGGGCCGTGTTGGACATTTTGAGAAACAACTCGCAGTTGGAGGTTACTTATTCGGCCATTGTCAACCAGGCGTTCAAGTTTTGCCTCAATTTCAACAGAAAGGCTGAGTTTAGAAGATTGTGTGAATTGTTGAGAGTCCATATGCAGTCGGTCACCACCACGACCAAGACTGCCACCAACAATGCCATTGACTTGTCTGAGCCCGAGACGGTGCAGCGGTATTTGGAACAGAGGTTTGCCCAGTTGAACATTGCCGTCAAACTTGAATTGTGGCAAGAATCTTTTAGATCGGTTGACGATGTGCACACCTTGCTCACTGCATCCAAAAAGGCACCCAAGCCAACCATGATGGCCAACTACTACGAGAATTTGGCCCGGATCTTTGCTGTTTCCGACAACACCTTGTTCCGTGCCGCTGCTTGGAACAAGTTTTTCAACTTGTACTCGCAGTCGCCCTTGGCCACCGACGACGAGTTGAAGAGGTATGCTTCCGTGTTGGTCTTGTCCACCTTGGCCATCCCTCCAAAATCGGCGCACGACGAGGAGCACCGCACCAAAAACTCTAAATTGTCGTCGTTGTTGAACTTGAACCAGGTCCCTACAAGGGAGGGGTTGATCAAGTCGATCACGTCCAAGCCTATTTTGAGCTATGTGGACGAGCCCATCAAGGCATTGTTTGACTTGTTGGAGGGCGGCACCTTCCACCCATTGTCGATCAAGACCAAGGCCACTCAGATTTTCAAGCTTATTGAGCAAGACCTGGAGTACAAAAAGTACATCCCCACTCTTACCGAAGTTATCTTGGTGAGAATCTTCCAGCAGGTTGCGCAAGTGTATGAAACGGTCAAGTTGGACTTTTTGGTTTCGTTGGGCGTTTTTGAAGGGTCCGAGTTTGCTTTGTCGTCGTTGGAGGTGGAGGACTTGATTGTCAACTCTACAAAGGACGGGTTGTTGAGCTTGACCATTGACCACGAATCCGGGGTTGTTTTGTTCAAATCGAGCCTCTTTGAAGAAGAAGATGCCCTCTCGTCAACCTTGCAGCTTTCCCCAGCCGACTTGGTGAGAAACCAAATCTCCCAGTTGGCGGTGACATTGACGGAATCCATCAAGATTATTGACCCCAACTATGCCGCCAAGCAGCAGAGATCAAAGGAGTTGGCGCTCGAGCGTGCTGTCTCCAACTTGGTCCGCGAGCAACAAGCATTGGCTGACCGGGCAAAGATTATCGAGGACCGCAAGGTTCTTGCTGAAAAGCGGAGACGCGAGGAAGAAGAGATCCAAGCCCGGTTGAAGCAGGAACGGTTGATTTTGGAGCAAAAGGCGGAGCAAGAAAGATTGGCTGCTGAGGCTGAGCGGAAAAAGGTTGAAAAGTTGCAAAAGGAGCGTGAACAGATTCAGGAACAGGAAAAGAGAAAGATTGCCGAAGAGATTAATGCCAAGGGTATTATCAAGGTTGATTTGGACAACTTGAAGGAGTTGGACACGGCCAAGTTGCAAATGATGCAGATTGAACAGTTGAACAAGGACAAGAAGGAGTTGGAGGACAAGCTCAAGGGTGTGGCCAAAAAGGCCGATCACCTTGAAAGAGCTTATAGGCACACTGAGTTGAAGGCATTGGAAAAGGATGCGATTGAACAGGAAAAGGTTGAGCGTGAGAGTTTTGAGGCCGCTAGACAGAGCAAGATTGCCAAGGCCAAGAAGGAGTACGATGACGCCATTGCCTTGAAGACCCGTTTGGAGCGTATTGTTCCCGACTACTCCAAGTTCAAGTCTGAGATTGACGCCAAGAATGCCGCCAAGTTTGCCGCTTTGAAGAAGAAGGCCCAGGCTGAGTTGGAACTCGCCAAGGCCGACCGTATTGAGCGGGTGAGACGTCAACGTATTGAGGAGCTCAAGGTTAGAAAGGAACGGGAAAGAGCTGCTGCTGCTGAAGAAGCGGCCAGAAAGGCCAAGGAGGCGGAGTTGGCCAGATTCAAGGAGGAGTTGCAGAGACAAAAGGAGAAAGATCAAGAGTTGGCCAGAAAGAGAGCCGAGATTGAAGCTCAAACCCAGCCTGTGGCTCCACCACCACCCGTTCAGGAAGCTCCAAAGCGGGTGTTGACTTTTGCTGAAAGATTAAAGTTGAAGAGAGAGGGAAAGTTGCCATAGTTTTAGAAGCTAGTGTGTAAGCAGTAACAAAGGTGGTGGTGATGATGATGATGGTGATGATGATGATGAGTGTACTGTGCATACAGTGCACCGTGCGGCAAAGTTCAAAAAGTGGAGAAGAACATGAATAAAAAATAAAAAAAAAATAAAAAGTTTTTCAACCACCAAAAAAGGACCAAAATGGCACCACCAACAGTCACAATCATTGGATCGCTCAACTACGATCTCGTCACCTTTACCAAGCGTGTTCCGGATGCCGGAGAGACGTACGAAGCCAATGCGTTTGAAACACACATGGGCGGCAAGGGTCTCAACGAGGCAGTGGCGGTTGCCAAACTCTCCCCCGCAAATGCCGTGCACACCCGCATGGTGGGCAAGGTGGGCCACGACACGTTTGGCAAAGAGTTGAAACAGTGCCTCGTTGGCGCGGGCGTGGACGTTGAGCATGTGGATATTGTCGAGGGCGCTTCTTCAGGGGTTGCCACGATTCTTGTTGAAGAGAGTGGCGAGAACCGGATCTTGATCACCCCGGGGTCCAATGGCCACTTGAAGCCAACCGCCAGCGAGTACTTGGAGTACTTTCCGCAGGATTCTGGGTTTGTGGTGTTGCTGAATGAGTTCCCTGCCACCGTTGACGTCATCAATTGGGTGAAATCCAACCGGCCGCGCATCAACATTGCCTACAACCCCAGCCCGTACAAGCCGGAGCTAATTACGTTTGAGACGTGGAGGCAGATTGATTTGTTGATTGTGAATGAGGGCGAGGCATTGGATGTCGCCAAACACTTGGTGTCTGACTTTGAAAAGGCCGAGGGTGAGGGTGAGGGTGAGGGTGAGGGTGAAGGTGAGGGTGAGGGTGAGGGTGAGGGTGAGGGTGAGGGTGAGGGCAAGGGCGTGGAGGGGTTCAAGGCGCTTGCGGTGAAATTGCAGGGCTTGATCAATCCCGACAATATCAACACCGTGATCATCACCATGGGAAGTAAGGGGTGTGTATATGTGAGCGGGGATGGCGACAAGTCCCCCCAGTTTGAGCCGTCCAGAAAGGTTGAGCGGGTTGTTGACACTACCGGCGCCGGCGATACGTTCTTTGGAGCTATTGTGTCAAACTTGTCGTTGGGCAAGAGCATTGGCGAAGCCGTCAAGTTTGCCACCACGGCCAGCAGCTTGGCCATACAGAAAAAGGGCGCCGCCGAAGGCATCCCTACGTACCAACAGGTTCTTGACAGTCTCTTGAAGTAGTAGTAGATAACCAACAGGTTCTTGACAGAGTCTTGGTATACATAATTAAATAATTAAACCTTTCTAGAACGCAACTCAGGTTCGGGCTGTTGTTGTTGGAGAGGAGTGGCGGCTCTTCCGCTAACGTAAACGTACTCATTGACTTGGGCAGCCACGCCGCCCTTGACCGACTTGACAATCTTGGCCTTTTTGGACCCCTTTCTGCGGTAAACGTCAATGTAAAAGGCAATAAACAACACCAAGTACGACGACAAAATGGCGCACCCGCTGTATGCGGCCAACATGGTGCCGGCACAGTCGCCACAGTGGGGCAACAAGTTTACGTAGTCGCTAAAGTAGGTGGCAACAATCTTTTGGTAGGTGGCAAAGTAGACAAAGCCAAGGTCCAACACAAACTGGATGATTTGGAACCGAGTAACCCACTCCTTCCACCACACCCTGATCCCTCTGGCGGCCAAAAAGTAGTACCAGTACATAACGACATGGACACCGAGATTGAGCGAGATGGGGACCCACGAGATGGGGGTGACGCCGATCAACTGGGTGTAGCAAAGCAAGGCGGTGGCGCCGTGGTGGTAGGTGTGCAAAAACGTCAAATTCTTTTGCTTCACCACCAAAAACACCGTGTCGATAAACTCGGCGTACTTGGTCAAGTAGTTCAAGTAGTACAAGGTGACCAACTCCTGGGTCCAGGCGTTTTGGTTGCAGATGGCGTAAAACAACCCGTGGTGGTGGATGATGGGGATGAGCTGCTCAACCATGAGTGTCAACAAGGTCAACGACAATGTGGTCAAGAACAAGTTGTGGATCTGGAACAACCCGTTGAGAACAAGCGGTTTGATGTTGAACCGTTTGAACACATAGTTGCCACCAAAGATGACGGTGTAGTACACGGCAATAGCAGCAGCAACGGGTGGGAATGTGCTCAACGGCGTGGAGCCAATGACGAAATCAAACTTGGCGGGGGTAAAGTAGCCACCGGTGGCCTGGGAAACCAAGCTGTTGAAGATGGGCCACAAGTAGACGCCAAAGGGGGTGTCCCACGAAGGCACTGGCAAGGAAGACATGGTAAGCAACAAAAAAAAAAGGAAGAGGTTGTTGTGTATGTTCCTTGGCGTGGAAAGTGTTTTGGATGGGAGTTTTATGTGTTGTGTTTACCAACGGGCAAAAAAAAGAAAACAAGAGAGAAAAAAAATTTCTCTTCGTCTCAGCGCGTCTGCAATTGCCAATTACGTAAGAGGGGACAAAGAAGAAGTGATGGTGGTGAAACAGAGAGTTGAGGTGGAGAGGAAGGGGGAAGAAGATTGTGCAAAAGGCTGGCGGTATTTCATGTGAGTGATCCCCTCGGAGTACATACGTTTTTGGGACCGTTGATCGGTTGTTTGTGCTAGCAATCCCCTCTGTTGTTTATACCTTGTTCGAGATTGCTTTGCAGCTTCCTTCCTCGGCAGAATGATGAGCACCGATGTGGGAAAAACCCCCCTCTCTCTTCCCCCCTCTATTCACAACCGTGCGTGTGATAAATTCTGAGGAAGCTTGTCTGTGTGAGGATAAGCTTGATGGCAATTCCCAATGTCACTGGACACGGGGTATACCTGCTCTCTTGGTTGGAGAGACTTGTAGGCTGGGCTAGAAGCATAACACCTCTCCCTCTCTTTTTCTCAACGCCCGCACTGTATGTGTGTATGCAAGAGAGTGGTTGGAAAAAAAAAAATATGGTACACCCATAAACAACCAATTTTTTTGGAGGCACCCCATGTCAGACAACTCGTCGTCATACGAGACAGATACGTCGGCAAGCGACTCCTCTGAAGGGGAACAGCCAATTGCAAGGCCCGTGTTTATCTCAAAGTCGCAGCGCATACGGAAGGAGCAACTGCAGGAGCAACAACAACAACAACAACAACAACAACAACAACAACAACAACAGCCAGATCCTGCTGGAGACGGGTCCAAAGAGGAAGATCTCAACCGACGAGTCACGCTCTCCAAGTTGGACCGCAAGGTGGAGCCGGAAACTTTAAAAGAGGACGAATATGCTGGCGTTGATGACACTGATGACGTGGACCCCGAGGCAGAGTACGAGAGCTGGAAACAGCGCGAAATGCAGCGCTATTTGCGGGACCAGGAGATTGTCAAGCAGCTAGAGTTGGAAAAGGAAGAGCAATTCAAAAGAGAGTTGGAGAGTAAAGACCTGGCAAGGACATTGGCAACGTAGTGTGGTCCTTTCTAAGAACCAATTGGCAGAAGGTGAAGAAGAGGAAGGAAGGAGGGAGAGAGAGAAAGAAAGAAAAGGAAAAAAAAAGCTCCACAGTCTGTCACAGGTAGTCACAGTCTTTTAACCCTCCATGTCATTGAGTCCACTACCCGACTCGGTGGTGCCGTTTTTGGAACCGTACTTGCCAGCGTCACCACCTCACGGCCGCCCATTTGTCACCCTCACATATGCCCAGTCGATCGACTCAAAAATCGCCGCCCAGCCTGGAGTGCAAACCAAGCTATCGCACGCCGAAACCAAGACAATGACGCACTACTTGCGGTCCAAGCACGACGCTATTCTAGTCGGGGTGGGCACAGTCTTGGCCGACGACCCCAAGTTGAACTGCCGGTACGGGAGCTCCAAGATCCGGCCGGTGGTGCTTGACCCGCGGGCACAATGGCAGTACCACCAGTCGCAATTGAAGCGGGTGTGCGATGCCGGACAGGGGCTAGCGCCATACGTTGTAATCGACGAAAGTACACTGCCCCCTGAGGCCGCTGCCCGGGTCCTCGCTCAACAGGGGGGCAAGTACGTCAAGTTGAACTTGCGACAGAGAAGCGACAATTGGGTGGGCATCCTCGAGCAATTGCGCTCGCTTGGCTTGGAATCGGTGATGGTGGAAGGCGGCGCCACTGTGATTAATGACTTGCTCGGGTACAAGTCGAGGCTTGTTGATTGCTTAATCATCACCATTGCCCCCATCTTTTTGGGCCAACGCGGGGTTGCGGTGTCGCCCAACTCCTTGGTCAACCTTGAGGATGTTTGCTGGTGGACAGGAGTCCAAGATAGCGTTGTCGCCGCCAGGGTCAATCATCACCATTGAATGTCAAAAGGAAAAAAAAAAGGATTTCTTTTAAATATACAATACAACCCACTGCGCCCCTACAAGCAGATTCTATAGGATGCATACCGACCTGAGGTTTCTGACCTTCTGATAATCTTCACCACCTCGCCTCTCTTTAACCCCAAGTACCGGGCCACGGGATCCTCTCTTTGGATTCTGGGCAACTGCGACTCCTTCAACCTGTACCTCTCAAGCAACTCCTTCTTCTCGCCCCGGCTCAACTTGATATGTTTGGGCACCAACTCGTGGTGGGTGATATTCACAATCAAGTCGCCCTCCTGAAACGTTTCAATCGACGCGGGCGACACGGTGGGGATCAACTTGTTGGCGCTTGGCGTGATTGAGTTTTGGTATATAAAGACACCGGTGCTGAAATTCTTTTCCGATATATGGATGCAGAAGTTACGCATCGTCTTGATGCCCACACTGGCCTCGTCGCAAAACTCAACCCAAAGCGAACCCATCTCGGGGAACTTTTCCAAAGATTCGGGTGTAGGGTTGGCCTGAAAGCACATCAATTTACGCTGTGGCTGGCCCATCGAGTCGCATATCTTGGCCCGGAACTCCTCCAACGTCATATCGAGCTCTTCTTGGGAAATGTAGTAGCCCTGGAGAAAAGGTTATAAAGTTAGTATGCCTTTGGGATACAGGGGGTGGGGGGAGGGAGAAACGCATTCACATACTCTATCTCTGACCATTTCCTTCACCGTCTTGAAAGACCTAAATAAACGGGAGATGGCTCTATCGTTGTCGTCCATGGCTGGCTGTGTGATGTAGCTTGTTGATGATAGTTGGCAATTCTCATCGAAAAAATGAAATGAAAAAAAAAAAATGTATAAAAAAAGGATGTTATAGTCACGTGATGTAATCTATACTCAATGACAGTTGGTCTATACTCAATAACGGTCAGTCTATACTCAATGACAGTCAGTCTATACTCAAT
>JAKTZW010000034.1:0-14816 GCA_030579015.1 Zhuliangozyma blackwelliae | reverse complement strand
CCCCCCCCCCCTTTCCCCACCAATTGTCATTCTCACCCCTTGGCCAAGCATTCCCTACTAGGAGCCACACACACACACAGCCTGCATTCCACCATATACATATATACCCCCCATCTCCCAACCAACACCCACTGAAAAAAAAGGCATTGCCCACTCTCTCAAACGTTCATTCAGTCACTTTTTCGTTTACACCGCTCGTTGCACCCACTGCTTTTTTTTTTCTTCCGTCTTGTTCCCCCTGCGCCGATAAAAAACAAGATTTGCCCAACACCCACCAGCATACCCAAAGACATTCTTTAGAAATATATTCATCTATTTGCATTGCTCACGCTACATTTGGTTTCCAGTTCATTTGTCTCACCTGCATTGCCCCCTACACACAAGACACTACACACAGACACTACACACTAGACAGACATTTTTTTTTCTTGCATTGAATAGATAGACTGGTGCTCATCTACTCAAAAAAAAAAGGACACTCTGAAAAAGGACACTTTCTTGCCCATCGCTTGCATTACTGGGTCTGTACATTCCTACACACCCATAGACACTCACACAACACAACACACAACACACAATTCACCTCACAACACAACCACTTCATAACCTACACTTTTTCTCCCCTTGAACAGAAATAGGGCCACAAGAAGAGAAAAAAAATTTTGGACAGAAAAAAAAAAATCATTTTGCAGTTTGCAGTTTGCCCTACAATTGAATTTTTTTTCTTTTGGTTAGCCTCCCTTCCCTCCCTTCCCCTTCATCCATCCTTTTTTTTTTTACAACCAAATCAACCATGTTGGCATCGCCCGACGCCTTTCATCAAGTGAGGCTATTCCAGTCCCAGCTCAAGTCATCCAACTTTAACTTGCAGTCGATGGAGTTCAAGTGCCACTCTGCCACCGTGTGCGACTACCAGATGGAGATGTTGTACCACTTGCTCTCGGTGGAAGCAAGAACCTTACCCAGCTTGCCATTGATTGAGCAGCAGCCCGAGATCAAGTTGGGCATGAGACCGTTGTTGCTTGATTTCCTTATGGAGGTGATCACCATTCTCAACTTGTCGCGGTCGACGTTTCCCTTGACGGTCAATTTGATTGACCGGTACTGCTCCACCAGGATTGTCAAGAAGCAACACTATCAGTTGCTTGGGTTGACGAGCCTTTGGATCAGCTGCAAGAACTTGGACCCCAAGTTTAAGATTCCCACCTTGAACGACTTGCGAAAGATTTGTGTTGATAGCTACTACAAGGAGTTGTTTGTCGAGATGGAGAAGCACATTTTAAAGTCGCTAGAGTGGGTGGTGAATGCCCCCACCTTTGACGCCTTTATCGACTTGTACTTGAACTTGTTGGTGAGCAACAATGACAATGACAATGTCAGCGCCATTGTCAAAAAGTCAATGCACAAGATCAAGTTGATGGCCAACTATATTGGCGAGTTGTTTCAGTTTTACCCCAATATATACTTTGACTATACGTCGTCGCAGATTGCCTTGATTTGCATCTTGGCCAGCGTCTTGACGTTGAAGATTCCCGTTGACTTGATGAGTTTGTTGGCGTTTTACAATGACTTGGTCCGCACCGAGGAGTTTCAGCTCAATGGATGCGGCGGCCTTGTCTATGGCGAGATTTTGTCGGTGGACTCGTTCCAGTCATTGTTCAACAAGGGCTTTTTCAAAAACTTGATCAAGATTATCGACAATCCGCCAAAGAGTCTTGAAATCAAGTACTTTGCCGAGGGCGGCAAGTATACTCTGTTGATGCGGCAGTTGGTTGCCGCTGCCGTGGAGTCGTTGAATGCATTGTTGGAACCGCCAGTGACGCCCAAGGTGGCTGCCCACAAGTCGCTCTCGGTGGATGCATCAATGTTTCCCTTGACCCCCGTCAGCAACAGCACCAGCCCCAAGAGGTTTAACCCGGAGGAGATTTTCGTTGAGCATAAAAAGGCCAATGCAAACTCGGTTGGGGTTCGATCTGCCACCGCCAATGCCGCTGCTAATGCAAATGTCAATGTAACTGCAACTGCTGCTAATGTCAATGCTGCTGCTGCCGCTGCTGCTGCTGCTGTCGCTGCCGCCACTGGTACAATTACTCCAGAGTCACGCACATCGCCAGCGAGAAAGAGAAGCTACGATTGTATCGACGAGTTGGAAATTAGTACATCCACCGTGGAACAGTACCAGCACATCAATGACGAGTTGAAGAGAACAAAGAGCACAACCACCTTTGGACCAATGTTTTTCATTCCCCAATAGATTGGCACTTGGTTTTTCTTGCTAGACTCTTTTGCTCTTTGTGGTTGTTGATTTTACTTTTGTTTTTTGCATACAATAGGCCCGGGGGGAGGGAGCCAATGGGAAAAATGTTGAGTCAACTGGTTGACGCCTCTCCCGGCACGTTGCCTTCCCCCCTTCCCCCTTATCACCCCCTGTTTCGCTAACGACATGATGACTGAGAAGGATAAGCACGCATTGGTTTCTATTGCCGTTTGTTTTTTCTTTTACAATTGGTTTCTGGCTTTGTCAAGGGATGTCCCCCTCCCCCCTAGCCTCCTACACACATACAAAATATTAAAAAAAAAAAAAATTCATTAGAGAGTTCAGTTCGGCCCCCCCTTTACCCCCTACCCATTTGTTCCAGTTGATCCGTTGAGTTCTATTTTTTATATATATAAACGTCATATATCAGCTTATTAGAGATTGCATTGATCTTAGAATATACACCCACGCTACAGAAAAAAATGGGAAGCAACTGTAGCGACTTTTCGTCTCTCTCCTATCTCTGGATACATTCCCTCCCTTCACGTGCTGTTATGACCCGGAGTCGTGGTGTAAAGTGGAATGGTGGTATCTGCCATGGAGAGTTTGGGGGTGCCACCCGGGGCGCTGTGGGAGGAACCTTGCGTTTACGCCCATGTCCAGTTTCATTCTTTGTTTGTGTGTTGCAAAAAAAAGAAAGAAAAAAAAATAAATGCAAGAGCAAAGAGTAAAAGCAAAGAGCAAGGGAAAAAAAGGAGCAATAGAGTTTGGGAATTTCAACGCTGAGTTTGACTTGATGGCGGTTTTGTCATCAACCCAACGGCGTCTCACCCAGGAATGCAACGGTGTGGACCAGGCTATGCTTTGAGGAGCAGGTTCATGCACCGATAGGGGAAATGACCCGTATCTCCACTATCCGACAATGTCCGTCTCACAATGGACACGAGGTAGAGGGAGGGAGGGAGAGAGGGGGGGTGGTTTGTAATGACCAAGGCTGGTAAAAATAGATTCAAGGATGGGAAGAAAAGACGAATTACACTCCTGTCAATACGCACCGTCACACACAGTATAGCTTTGATCACAAAAGCTCACCTCCCACGCCCACGCCCACGCCTCTCTTTACCCCCACGCCACCATTATTACAACTGTTTCTACAACCCACAACCACAACCACAACCACCGAGCGCATTATTGCCAATGCGACATTGTATCACCACTGAAACAGGCATAGTCTCAAACAATCTGAAACAGCCTCTTTCGGAATAATACAAACTCACACAGCACCTCACAACCAACAACCACAAGGGGGAAAAGGAGGCAGACACCCACAAGGGGGAACGGAGGCAGACACCCACACAAAAAGGAATGAGGCCTAGGCAAATTTTTTTTTTTCCCACACCCACACACCCACACCCACACACCCACACACCCACACCCACACCTGCCCATACAATGGCTCTATTGTTTTGAGTATTGGGGGGGGGGGGGAGAGAGGGCGGTTACGTCGTTGTACGGATTGGGTAAAAGTGACCCAGGCGTATGTGCGGAGGGAGGAAAAGCAGGGAGACGACTTTGGCTTAATAGGGGAGGAGAAGACAAGGAAGAAAAAAAAAAAGTGTGTGTGCTTATTGTTTTTTCGGCTATGAGCCAATTATGCTTTTTTGTGCTTGTCTTTGTGTGTGTGTGTGTTGGTGGCGGGTGTATGGGACTCTTTGCCAGGGCGCGGATAATTGTGTCTGCTTGTGGGTGATGGACTCTGATGGGAAAAGGTTTGTCGGTGGATGTGCGTTCAACATGGCGTATCTGGGTGCTATCTCCGGGTACGCCCAGCGAGTGCTCTACATTACAAAACAGGACTAGATACAGAACAGGACTAGATACAGAACAGAACAACACTACACGACACGACACGACACGACACTACACGACACGACACGAGGTGACGGGGTACCTGGCGCATAAAGGCGCTGTTGCTTATGCCAAGAGAATAATGCTGGCATGGCCAGCCTCCATCGTGCTGCATTGACTTTTTGGCAGCTGTGCCGTTTAGAAAAGCAAAACAAAAAAAAGTGGGCTGCTCCAAGGAGCACTGCTCGTCAACCTGGCGAGCAAGTGACGATGCCCGTTGTGTCTTGTGGTTGGGTGTGGGGACACCAGTTGTCAACATAGCTTATGTCTAAAAGGGGGATAAACCCAATGTGTGGGTGTCTTGCTATCTCCTCTCGCGTAAACCTGCCTCTGCTTTTTCCTGATAACACTAACTAACAACCCACACAATCAGCCCAACTCAACCCACACAATCAACCTAACTCCCCTCCACAGTTTAAGCACCCACAGCATAAGCTGTTACAATGTCAACTCCCACAGTGGCAACTCGCACCGTATAAAAATTCATGCTCTCCCTCCCCCGTTGCAAGGTTGAGCCTGTTGTCTTTGTATTGTTTCTCTTTGTGCGACATTCTCTACAAGTTGTCCGCATCTAAACACCGAAATTGGGCCACGTCAAGTTGCAAGACGGGATGCTACCACGCCACAACCAGAAAGGTGCCGATGAGTGAGCAAATACTCATTGTCATTCTCCATGCTATCCCAAACAGTTTCCCTCATCATCTTTGCTGATTGCAACATAACCTACAAAAAAAAAGCAATTTATACGATTGAACAGCAAAAAGAGGTGGAATAAGCAAACCCACACACGACACACCACACACGACACACCACACACGACACGAGCACATGGGATTGCTTATTATCAGTCGTGCCCCTATGCCTTTGACGGGGTACATCCACCCGGTTTTTGTAGGGGTGGAAAAACACTGCATGGCGACTGTTTGCTTGCTCCTCACCTCGGGTATTGGGAGGCTGGCTCAAGGTGTACAACCGCGCCGCCGGGTTTGAGACTGAACCCCGTAATTTTTTTCCTTCATTGCAGGCAACTTTAACCAGGGCCACATTAATTGCAATATATCCGATCCGGGTAATCATTTATGCACAGCCACTGTGGGCGGGGGGGGAAGAGAAATGTAGCCAATGAAGAAGTGTGAATGAACATATGGTTGCATATTTTGCATGCATGTAATTAACAGTTGCACTGCACCTCAATAATCAGGATTTCCCCGTTCGCTCTCTTTTTTTCTCTCTTCCCAACAAAGTCGTGCCCATACCGAGTGTTGAACAATTGGGTGATGTTTTGGCGATGGAGATGGAGATGGGGTATGATTTAGCCATCAATACCAAGCATGCCAGCGCTTAAACGACAAAAGACGGCCATCAATGAGTATACAAAGTACAAGCCTGCGGGCGACAATGATACCGTGGCCGTGTTGAAAGAATTGATTAGCCCCAGCCGGTTTTTCCACGACTATATTGCCGTGAGGAAGCCAGTAAAGTTGATGGTTGAGCAAGAGTTTATCCCCGTGGCCAAGTTTAAATTGGAAAGCCTTGCGTCGACATTGGCGTATGACGAGGAGCTCCAGGTTGAGCGAAAGTACAAGAGTGGGTTTGGGAGTGGGCAAAAGAGAATAAAGATGACTTTGAAGGATTTGATCAAGGAGATTGAGGCGGGGAGTGAAGATTACTACTTGACCACCCAGTACGAAGTTGGTGATGAGAATGAGCAGGAAGATGATGAAAAGAACAGAGATGAAGATGAGAATGAGCAGGAAGATGATGAGAATGAGCAGGAAGATGAAAATGAAGATGAGAATGAAGATGATGAAGATGATGACAATGAAGATGGGGATGGCCCTGGTCTCTTTGACAACTTTTCCGACACCTCCTCCATCGATATAAACAATCTCCATGACGATTTTGACGATGTTGACGATGTTGACGATTTTGACAATGACGAATCAAACAACGGTGGTATCTCCCACACCGAGGCAATTGCGCGAACAAGAGAACTCTTTCAGCCACCGCTCACAAACCTCGTGTCCCAGCCAAACATTCTTCCGTTGCACCCACCACTATTCCCCACTCTAACCCCCCAGCAAATCAACCTTTGGATGGGGTCCTCGTCTTTGTCTCCCACCGCCAGTTTTGAAAGTATATTCAAGACCGATTCTAGCTCCTCCACCTCCACCCCTGACTTTGGCAAGCAGATCCCGTCGGGGACATCTTCCGGGTTGCACCATGACCATGCCGACAATTTGTACATTTTAATCCTGGGCAAGAAACGATTCACCCTATTTAGTCCCGCTGATGCCTTGAAGTTGTACACGGTGGGGCGCATCTACCGGATTTTTGACTCGGGAGTCATTGACTATGAGGTTGACGAAAACGCCCCCACTTGGCGACACTTGCGGGACGATGGGGCAATTGTGGAGGAAATTATACGATGGGAGTTGGACCGCGCCGGTGGGGATGAGGAGAGAATACCCCTCTTGGCAAGATTGCAAGCCGAGTTGGAGACTCAAAACTCGGCTGAGTGCAAAGCTGCATGCAAGGACCAAGACCCACCGAGCTTTTCCCAAATCCCGCCGGCATTGCTCCATTTGGATGAAATCACCCATGCCGAAACGCGCAAAAAGATTACCGAGTTTGCCAATAGGCATTTCCCCGGGTTTTTGAATCTCAATTCCCTCACCGTGTGGCTAGAGCCGGGGGAGATGCTATACCTCCCTGCCGGCTGGTTTCACGAAGTTTCCAGTTTTAGCCATGGTGACGAGGCGGCGCACATTGCCGTCAACTATTGGTTTATTCCGCCAAACACCAGTGACTTTGAAAAGCCGTATAGGGACACGTACTGGGAAGAGGACTGGGAGCAAACAGCAGCGGCAATTGCATTGGTGGGGAAATAAATGATGAAAACACAAAAGGAAATGGGGTCAATATTGTAAATGCTAGATTATTTGCAGAAATATAATCCAATTTTTACGAAAATGATAAAAACCATAAAACTCAAGGAAATACTGACTCCACTGACTCTAACCAAACTAGGAGAGCAGTTTTTATTCTATTTTAGAGCCAAGAGCCAAAGATGGGGCTGGTGAGGAGTTTCGTGCCAGGTCTTGCAAACACCACGACTGGTAGCGTCTTAACCGGTAGCGCCGATGTATGGATGCAGAGCAGGACGCAGCCCCAAAAAGGGTCTGAACACGTGACTACTATGATTACTTATTTTCACTCCCGCGCACGACATGGGTGAAGCAAAGAGGAGGTGCCACCCCCCCCCCCCTAATCTGGGAACCCACGAGCCAACAATTATCCACCTTGATTGGCGACGATATGGCCCGTGTGCCCTGTAGGCGAGTGGGGTGATGTGACGCGGCACGGCATTGTAGTATAGCCCAGTGAATAATTACTCTGCTACTCTGATGCGATAAGGGCGTTCCGCCAGGGAGAAACCTATAGAAACTCACACAAATACAACAGGCTCTCACTTTTTGGGAGCAAAGGAGGACACGACCCGCCCCGCCCTGTGTTGTGAGATAGGGCAATTTTTATTTATTTTGTGTTGTGTGTGGGAGAAGCGATACCGGAGAAATTGAATTGCTGCGCGCCACACAGAAAGCGACGTTATCCCCATTGAGGAATTGCACGTGATGCGGGGACGGGAAAGAGGGAGAGGGAGGGACAAAGAAAGCATCTTTATGTATAAGACTCTAGACTCTAGGGCACAACCCGTGAATGAGAATTCCACCGTGGCGTGGATCAATCAGGGGCAAGTGTGTGAATCGTGAAATAGGAGTGGCAGCAAACATGGCGTGCCTATAGCAGCACCACCATCCACCATCCATCCACCCCCCCCATGTGTTCCGCGTCCAGCCTGCACACAAACCAAGAAGCTGAAAAATTTTTCACATTTTTTTTTTCTTTTTCTTTTCCTTCTTTGTGGTTCTGCGCCTGGCGCTAGAGAGTAAATTAGGGCCGTGGGTGTGTGTGTGTGTGTTGTGTGTCGTGGGTAACGGGTAGTGTATTGTGGGTGTGCTAATTTCGCTTCTGGGCCCCGGCCATGCCCCCCCTCTTGGCGGGTGCCAACGAGACAAGGCGATAAAAAAAGAAAATTACTTTTTTGGATTTGTGATGCTGTGATCTGTAATTTAAATTGAGTCTTGTTTTCCTTCTGGTAACCACTACTCTTTCTTATCCTCAACTCAACTCATCGCAGACAGACACTGCAAAGTGACACACAAACTAGCAGCAAGAACCGTATGATATAATACCATCCGGGCCATCTGGAGGGAATATGAGTGTGCTTTTGAACACCACTTTTTTGGTCTTCTTGTTTTGAAGGAAACACGTTGATAGAGATGGAGCACAGGCGGTTAGAGTCAACTACGGCGAGTTCTGATGGTAGACTCTTTTGAATGCAAACAAAGCATAAAAACAAAAAAATATGCCTAGTTCCAACCCCTGGACTCCAACCTCTATCGAAACACACAACCACCACCACCATACCGATTAGTGATTCAAAGCATCCTCCTACTTTCCCCTATCCAGTGGTCTCTACCTATTCTATCTGATCGCCTCAAGATATTAATACCCAAATCCTTATTCCAGTTAACAACAGTACTTTTGTAAAGTTTCCTGCATACAAGCCTAATCTCACTCAGTCGCTTGTATACAGTACCTTTTTCAGAAAAAGAAAAAGAAAAAAAAAAAGGAGAAGCAAAAAAAAAAGGAGAAACAGAGAAACAGAGAAACAGAGAGACACAACAGAGAGAGAGAGACAGCACAGTTTATACAACCCACTCATTGCCTCTTTCCACCCCCCTACCCAGTCTGACCTCACCAGTCCGATTTACCCCCATCTGGATCTTTTTTATTTACCTACCTTCCTTCCACCACACAACCACTCCTTCCCCCTCCATCAACGGTTTAACTATCACTTGATAAATTAAGGGGCTACAACTAACACCACATTTCTATTTTTGTTTACCTTCTCCCCCATCCCGCCTGTACCACTAGGTCCTATACCATCTATTGTCTTGTCCACCCAGTTTATGTTTCACCACTAGACCCACAAGACTAGACAACCAAACAACCAAACATTCAAAAAAAAGAAAGACCAGCTGACGAATTACGATAACTCATCCATTTTTTTTTATCACACTTTACCTGCCTTTGTTGTTCTTTTTTTTTTGTTTTGTCACATTTCTTTTCCAGTTTTATAAATCTGACCCCATTCCACCACCACTGACCTTCCTTCCCTCCCATCGTTTCCGGATCGATTACAATTCACCCTGATCCACCCCTTACACAGTCAGTATAACTAGATACCACGTTGCTTGACATATAACAGCAACGAGACCCAAAAAAAAGCAAAAACAACAACTTGTTCCATCTCCATGGCATTAGCAGAAAGAAGACCAATTAGTTTGCCGGTAGAATCTGCGCCCACCGCGTCGCCTTCGTTCAACCCAAACACCCTCAACATCAAGACTGGTCGCGGCAGCATCTCGGGAAACAAACACTCACCCGCTGCAGCAATTGAAGAGGAGGAGGAGGACGATGATGAGGCTGACTACGACAGCGACTCCAAGTCCACCAATTCTGCTGATGACGATAATGACACATCGCCAACTTCAAGATCGGCATCACCGGACACTCTAACAAAGGAGCAACACGAAAATGAAAATGAAAATGAAAATGAAAACAAAAACACCACCACCAACACTAATGCTGCCATCACCACCAACAACACTAATGCTGCCATCACCACCAACAACACCAATGCTGCCATCACCACCAATGCTGTTACCACCACCAGTACCAACAGCAGCAACAGCAACAGCAGCAACAACACCCGAGAATCAACCCCACCCACTGCGGTGTCCACCCCGCCTGTGGCCCTGGCCCAAGACACTGCCGCCCTCACCAAACAAAAGAAAAAGAACAAGGCCATTTCCAGAGCACCAATCGCCACCGGAATCTCCACCGGCATCCCCGTCACTGGCGAAAAGCCCAAGCCCGAACAAAAGGGCGACCCGTCGTTGGAAGACGACGTGTTGTATGCCATCTTTGTCATTTTGTACGAAAAGGACCCCGAGGGCCAGGGCATGACGGTTAAGCAAATCTGCGACGTTTTGAATGAAAAGTACCCTGAAATGGCCAACTTGTCAACCAAGACGTCAAACTTGGTTAGCGCCAAGTTGAATGCCTATGTCAAGAGAGTCGAAAAGGGGGACACCAGTTTGCAGTATGCCATCTCTAGAGACTGGCAGGATGCGTCGCCAAAGAGAATGGTGTATGTGTACCGCGGCCTTTTGGCGCCTGGCTTTGAAGTTGTGGCCAAAAAGTTGACCGATGAGTTGAAGCAGCAGAGGGAGCAAAACAAGGAACAGGGGCAGGACCACCACGACAATGAGGACAAGGACAAGGAGGACCCTAGCGGTTCGGAATCGCCCAAGTCGGGCAAAAAGGTTTCCAAGAGCGAAATGGCCAAGTACAGCGACGATTCGTTGGAGGCGGGCAAGCAAGCCACGTTGGCCAAGCCAAGAAGACAAACCATGTTTGACCTTGGCATCACCAAGCACTTTTCCGAGTCCATGGATAGCAAATCCAACTTGTTTGTTCCGTACTCTTCGGCGCCCGTCACCGCCTCGCTCACCGAGTCCAGCGTGTTGAATACACTCGCAACTGGGGCCGAACTCACCACTGGCAATGCCGACGCTGACGCTGACGCGGAAGCCTTTGACAATTCCAACGCCACCGGCAATGACTCTGACGGCGAGCTCGAGGGCTTTGAAGTCTTTGCCGACTCTGACGAGGAGGACGACTATTATACCGAATCGTTTAAAAAGAATGGCAAGCGCTCCAAGTCCATGTCGTACCTTTCGTTGAACAAAAAGGCCAAGACGTCGTCCATGACGTGTGCCGGCGCAGCACCACGCGCCTCGCGCGCGCCGTCGTCCCACTCGGCCAATGCCGAGGCGGCCGGCGCTGCCTTGCATGCGTTTGCATTAAAGGCAATCTCGCAGCCAGGAACATTCAAGGATGGCGCCAACAAAAAGTGGATGAAGGTGATTAGATCGGGCTTTTTGAGCCAGGATATCGGCACGCCGGAAAACACTAGTTTATCTGACTTGGACAAGTTTTTCAACTAAATGCAACAAGAAGAAGAAGAAGAAGAAGAAGAAGAAGAAGAAAGTTTTGATGGGAATTGCAGTTGTTTTACTTTTACGAGTTATGCCTAATGAACTTTTTTTTTTTTTTTTTCAATTTCTTTATCAACAACAACAACAACAAAAAAACGTTTGCAACTACAGTTGCACCTTTCATTCATCAACATTTGTTCAACAACACTTGTTTTTACACATCAATAAAGCCATTATATTTTTATCCTTTTTTATATCAACTATATTTGGGGGTCATTCAATTTTTAAAAAAATCAACACAACACAATAACTACAACACAACACAACACAACACAACACAACACAACACAACACAACACAACACAACACAACACAACACAACACAACACAACACAACACAACACAACACAACACAACACAACACAACACAACATACACAATTACAAAATTATAAACAAAATATTCTCCGTTCTTGCTTGCCTTTCTTCTCCACTGTGATATCAACATAAAACTATCCAAAATATACACTTGTAACATTTACTCAACTCATATAGTACTTGGGTCCATCGCCCCCCTCAGGCACGCTCCAGGTTATGTCCTGGCTGGGCACCTTGATGTCGCACGTTTTGCAGTGGATACAGTTTTGCGAGTTGATTTGAAACTTGACGCCCAATGGCTCACTTTCATCCTCAACATACTCATACACCCCAGCAGGACAAAACCGCTGCTCGACTCCTCTATACTTTTCCCAATTCAACTCTGCATGTTTCCGCGTGTCCTGCTCAGGAATCTTCAAGTGACACGGCTCGTCTTCGTCGTGGTACGTTCCGGTTCTGGAAACCGATGTTAGGATATCAAACGTCAACTCGCCGTCTGGCTTGGGGTAATCAATGGGCTGAAACTTGTCTGCCGCCATTGTTGCCCCCGAGTCGGTATGCTTGTGCGAGAGCGTCCATGGCTCGTGCCCGTTGGAAAGCATGGTGGTGAGCCCCGAGTGGGCAATGCCGCCAAGAAAGCCCAACGGCGTGTTAAACGACGGACGCACATTGCGCACGGCATAAAGCTCCTTAAACGCCCACGACTCTTTGAATGCCTCTTGGTACGATGCCAAGTCGAGAGGTTCCGTCTCGCCAAACGTCTCCTCGTCCACCGGTTCGAGCTGCAACCGGGTATAAATGCCAAAAATCTCCTCAGCGGCAACAATCCCACTCTTGACCGCCGTGTGCGTCCCCTTAACCTTGGGCACATTGACAAACCCCGCCGAGCACCCCACCAAAACACCTCCGGGGAAATGCAACTGGGGGATGCTCTGGTACCCGCCCTCATTCAACGCCCGCGCGGCATAGCTGATGCACTTGCCGCCGCGGAGCACATTGGCATAGTACGGGTGGAGCTTCATCTTTTGAAACTCATTGTAGGGAGAAATGTACGGGTTGGCATAGTCCAACCCAATGACTAGACCCACGGCAACGAGCCCGTCTCCGAAATGGTACATAAACCCGCCACCGTATTCGGCAGTGGTCAAGGGGTACCCCATGGTGTGGCCCACAAACCCCGGCTTGAACTTTTCCAGTGGCACTTCCCAAACCTCCTTGATCCCGAGACCGTATGTTTGCTGCTGGGCACCCTCGCGGAGTTTGAATTTGGCCACCGCCGTCTTGGTGAGCGAGCCATGACACCCCTCGGCAAGCACAGTCACCCTAGCGTGGAATTCCATCCCGCGCTCAAACGTATCCTTGGGCGAGCCATCCCGCGCCACCCCCATATCCTGGGTGGCCACCCCCAACACGGCGTCCCCCTGCTCATTATACACGAGCTCAGACACAGAGATGCCCGGGTACAATTCAACCCCCAACTCCTCGGCCCGTTCCGAGAGGTACTTGACAACATTGTTCAAACTAACAATATAGTTCTTGCCCTTGTTGGCAAGTTGCGGCGGCTCAGGCATCCAAATTGCCCGGGTCTTGGTGAGAAACTTCATGTCGTCCTTGGTCACCTTGGTGACAATGTCAGGGGGTAACGGGATCCCCCCAGTTTCCGCCACCAACTCGGCGTCGTTGGGGAACAATTCCCGGAATGCGCCCGGCTCAATAACAGCACCACTCACAATGTGGGAGCCAAAGTCGCCAGCCTTTTCAAGCACAACCACGCGCAAGTCGCCCAGCCCAGAGTCATTGTCGAGCTGTTTGAGTTTGATCGCCGTGGCCAAGCCGGCAGGGCCGCCGCCGACAATGCACACGTCAACGTGGTCCACCGCGCGCGGTTCATTGAGCACAGCAAGCTGGTCTTTTGTGAGATGTGTTTGTTGCTGGCGCCGTGGCGTGTGGTGAATGTGTCTCACTGGTGGTAATGCAAGCCTGGGTTTCACAAGTTGTGCAAAGCATCTTGTGGTGCTCAAAGGTCTTGCATGCCTTAGAAGCCTCCCTGCTGTCATTGGCATTGCTCTAGCCAACATTCTGCAATGTCTATATATGTGTGTGTGTGTGTAGGTGGGTGTTGTTTGCTTGTTTGCTTGTTTCTGGTTTGGGCGGGTGGTGTGAGTGGCTCAGGTTTGAAAAATTTAATCGCACCAAAGGACCCATTACTCATTGCCAACCTGCATACTGAACAGCGAATCAAATTACGCAAATTAATCATCTACCTAAAGGCATTGCATACTTAATCAGGAGCGGGGAGGAAAGCCAAAGGGGGGGCGGGGGATGTACTACTAAGAGGAGCAGGGGGGTAGATGGCCGACAGCGTTGCTACTTCTAAAAGTGTTTCTCACAAAGGTACGGCTTATCTTACTCAAGCTAGATCCTTATCCAGATCCACGTATTTTTTTTTCTTTCCCCCTCCCTTCTCTTTTTTTTTTTTGACTCTGGATTCTCTAAAAAAAACAGTTTCTCTCCCCTCTACTCCAAACAGTTTCTCTCCCCTCTCCTAAAAACTAGCTCACCCATATGGTCAAGTCGCGCTTATCCTCACCACGGCCCAACTCTTCCAACATATCGACCGCCAAGTTCCAGTCGTCGTTTGAATCCATCACGACAAAATCGCCGTCTTCATCCTTGTACCTAAGTTTGTTCACCGAAGCGCCGTCGGTCACAACTTCGCTCGCGACAATCTTGTCCGATATTCTCGAGTACAACTCATTGAATTGCACCGTGGCGGGAATAATCAATGGCTCAGCCAACTCAGTGCTGTTGTAGATCATCTTGATGTGAACCTCAAAGGGCGGCGATGCTGCTGCTGCTGCTGCTGCCGACGAGAGCGGCGTGGCCGATGACGAGGACGACGTGTTGTTGCCAATGAGGTTGTTAAAACTATTGTTAAAACTGCTGCTGCTGTTGTTGCTGTTGTTCAAAGTGGACACTCCCGACCCAGAAGACAACCTCGACATGTCTCCCGATTTCGCTCTGGCGCTTCTCATCATGCTGTAGGTGGATGACGACGAATTGTGGCGCTGGAAAGACCCATTGGAGGACCTCTGCTCAATGGGCGAGGTGCCCGTGTAGTCGTAGATCCCCGAATCATACGAC